>JARGYO010005626.1:41147641-41222641 GCA_029206835.1 Rana muscosa
ACACAGTACAGCACCAGTACTGGGTGCAGAGAGCAGCAGAACAGGGGGGAGACAGGGAGAACCCCCCATATAAAGAAACACAGCCAGCATGTACTCCCCTGCATCAGGAGAGACTACTTACCCGTCGCACTGCAATACATTCTTTCCCGGCCTTGATGGCTGGGGACACTGTCAACATCACTCCCGGGTCAGCAACAAGGATGTGTCCCCGCTCTTTCTTCCACCCGGCAGCACCAGTTATGGCGGTCCCGGGCCCGCAGATGTGCTAGCAGAGCTCAGGATACATAGCAGGAGGGGCGTTCAGGGAGGGGGGTGTGGAAGCATTCAGACGGCAGCGCAGCTGCCCGAATGCTTCCATCCAACAAGTAAAACCTGTGCCTGGTGCCAACAGTGGATGGGCTGAAAAGAGCGCAGGCACCAGGATGCAATTTCTAGTCCCAATGTTGACCTGGCACCTGTGATTTGTCGAGCCCCAATTTACCTTTTTATTTTTTTGGCAGCTTTCCTTGCAATCGCAGAACTATTAAAAAGGAGAAGTACAGCCAAAGCTCATTTGGCTGTACTTCTCCTGTGGATCAAAAGAGTGCAGTTCATTCTGCACTCCTGTGACCCATTTTCAGCAGACAGCGGGCTTAAGCTTGTTGTCGGCTGATGTCACAGAGCAGGTCCAAGCTCAGGCAAGATCACGACAATGAAGTCAGGATCTGCCCACATGCCTGGAATGGCACCTGGCTGAGCCTCTCAGCAAGCCACCAAGAGCCTGACCTGGCTGCTCCCACCCCTACTACAGCCCAGCGCTCCAGTGAGCATGGGGGGGACTGACAGTCAGCAGCTCTTTGCTCAGGGAGTTCTGAGAACAGAGCAATCTGCGGCGTTTGAACACTCGGTTCTCAGTCTTAAAACCAGCGGGGGGACAGATGCAGCATCGGACCCATGCTGCATCCACCTATGCAAGTATGATTCAGAAAAATCAAACAAAAAACACACACACCAGACTTATTTTAAAGCACATCTTTAAAAAAGATACTAAAATTCACCTCAATTGGTGAAATAGGTGTTCTTTCCCTGATCCTGTGTCCAAAACATCATTATATCATTATTTAATGTGGTGTTTGAAAGAGCTATGGAAGAAAAGCTTTTATTTTTTTTAAAAGGATGGGGAGGGAAATGGTGCAGGGCTCTGTGTATCAGAGTAGAAAATACAATAGTAATTTATTTTTCTTACGAGCCATGGCGTTGAGCAGGTGCACCAGGTACATATGGGCGTATTGTAAAAAACGTCTACTGCCAAAAACAGCTGCTGTAAAAAACGTAAAAAAAAGGCCAGTGTGCATGAGGCCTAATATTTGTTTTCATTTATTGTATATTAAAAGCGGAGTTCCACCCAAAAGTTGAACTTCCACTTATATGCTTCCTCTCCCCCCTCTGGGGTCACATTTGGCACCTTTCCCCACTTTCACGGGGGCCCGATCGTCCCCCCTCCTACTTCCCCTGCCGCCGGGTCAATAAGAAAGAGCAAAGTGCTTCTCGAATGCGCAGTAGGAACTGGCTGTGAAGCCAAAAGGCTTCACTGCCGGGTTTCCTTACCAGGAATGGCGGCGGCAGCACCCAGGAGTCGATGCGAAGATCGGCTGGGGTGCCGACATTGCGAGCTCTCTGGACAGGCAAGTGCCCCAATATTAAAATCAGCTGCTACAGTGTTTGTAGCGGCTGATTTAAAAAAAAAATTCACCCAGGCTGGACCTCCTCTTTAAGGCTTATGAATGTATGGAATTTTTTTAATAAAGTCATTATAAATAAAATCTATAAAAACGGAGCAGGCAAACAAAATGAGCCGCACATGTTTCAAGTCTCCTGTATGCATGCAGATTCTGGACCATTCTATAGAGAATCATGCAATTCAAAAACACAAACACATACATACATACATACATACATACATACATACATTATAGCGGCCTCACCCTCTCTCTTCTTTAGCGGTTACTTTGGCTCCTGTCTAGGGGTACCTTGAAGGGGAGAGCGAGGTGCGCCACGGCCCATGTCCTCTAGATTACAGCATGTAGAGGTGAAGGCCAGCATCAGATTACCTTCGGGCTGTGTATACGCTCGGAGCCAAGTCTGTTCTGCTGATAACCCCCTTTGCTCCCAGTAATTGGAGTACCACACACTGAAAAAGGTCCAACACTTATTTATTCCATAACGGCAAACAAATAGTCCTTTGCGAGCAGACAGTTTGAGACCCATAGAACAGTTCAGTATTGGTGGGGAGTAGGTCAAGGCACAATCCTCAAAGAAAACGAAACCGTTGAGGTTTCACCAACGGTTGCCAAGCACAGTGGCTGTAAAACGTACTTTTTGGCTTCAGAGTCTCTTCCAGCGACTCTAACAGGAACTGGAGTTACCTTCGCTACGTTGCAGCCCCTGTCAGGTGGCAGACATCCCTCCAAGATAGTTACCAGAGGCCCCGCTGTCACCGGATTAATGCTGTACCGGGCTATTCGGAAGGGTTACACTCCCCGGCCTCCTCACCTCAGATACGGGTCCCAACACCTTAGGGCCCCTCGGACTCCTCCACCCTCGCAGAACCCAGTCGAAGTTACTGGGCCCTAGGTCTTGGTCATAGTACCTCACCCCAGGCTTAAAGGTGCCTGAGATGGACTCCATCCCTCGCTCCGGCCAGGTCAAGGGCACCTGGGCCCGGAACTCCGGCACCCAGGCTGAAGGTGCCTGGGCGCGGCAGCGTCCTCCAACTCTGAACTCCAAGGTCAGGGCGTCCGCCCCTTTTATCTCCTCTCCCTTTGCGTCACAGCGGTTTCCCCGCCCCGCTGTACCAGCGCCAGGAAAGGACAAAAAGGAACAGTCTTGCGGTGCGGGTTTAACTCCGGCCCAGGGCTACAACGCCACCTGCAGGCCACAGGGAACCTTGCACCACCAGAGTCCTCCAAGAACCCCAAAAAGGGATTCTCAGACTCCCTAACAATTAGTACATCTGGGTTGAATAACCCAGATGTTCCCCCCCAAATGTAAATGCCCGCTACAATATTATATATAATACACACACACACACACACACACACACATATATATACTGTATATATACACACACACACAACTATTTTTTCATTTTGGATAGCGCAAGAGGGGGTTATACCCCTTGTAAGGTTTACTTTTGCCCTCTTTGTCCCATTGGGGAGATTTACCTTCACTTCCTGTCCCATAGTCAATACAGGAAGTGAGACGAAATCCCTGCAATTTAAGGGAATCTCTTGGGGACCCCCAGGTCACGAGAATTAGTGTCCCCATTGGAAGAGTTCCCCTCTATTACTTTTCTGGGGACAACTCAAAATTTGGGATTTTCTTTTACTTCCACTTGCAATGATAATGGTAAACAGTATAAATAGAGAGGATAAATCTCCCTAATGAGGGCACAGAAACAACTGACAGGGGTTCTAATCCATCTTCTCTCTATCAAAAACTAGAAGAAAAAAAAAAGTTCCAGTGTTTGCTTACATCATGTAGTGCAAGTGTTCAATGTCCTGTCTACACATTACACCACCATAGACTTCTACGCGGTAAAAAGGGGGGAAAAAAAAGTGCACTTTAAAGTTTTGTTTTTTTTGTGTTTTTTTTAAAGAAAAGCTTAACTGGCATCATATATTGAGAACAAATTGACAAAACAAAAACAACAAAAAAAAAAACACTTTGTATGCTGGGTAACAGACCCACGTTCTAAATTTTTTCTTCTCACTGTGATCAGGTATACATCTCTCTGCTTTAAGTTATTCTCAACAATCCATCTTGAAATGCTTTAGTGTTTAGGCACATGGAAAAAATAGACCATCAAAGTAAAAAACAGGCATCAAACACCTATCCCTGCAAAATTAAATTGGAAAAATTTAAAAATCTATACAAATGATTTGGAGCACATGGCTTACTAGAACATGTCACGTTGTTAAAGGAAATCCATGCTGATAGATTCCAAAAAACATGCTGGTAGGTCAATTGGACCTAGTATGTACATTTATGCATGAGAGATGGCGACCTTAGAGTGCAAGTTTAAGGACAAGGACATGCATGAATGCACAACAAGGACATGCATGAATGCACAGTCAGTGCATAAACTTTTGAGGCAATATAAAATATCTGTGAAAAATTGGTGTACCGTCATGCCAATTTAAAAGGTTCCATACAGATTTAAATCACTGACCTGGGATAAGTAAGGTGAGATGCCTTCACATAGAGCTGCACGATTCTGAAAAAAATGAGAACCACGATTTTTTTTGCTTAGAATAAAGATTAAGATTCTCGCACGATTCTCAGCGAAACATCTTTCACATTATACAAAAACTTTACCGTTTCTTTTTTTTTTATTCATTGAAGTGTATTTTTTTGCGACATAAAATATTGTAACGACTGCCATTTTAATTCTCTAGAAGGTGAAAGAGATAAGAGATAAGAGATAAATTTGGGGGTTCCAAGTAATTTTCTAGCAGAAAAGACCGATTTTTGACCTGTAAGCAACAAATGTCAGAAAAAGGCTAAAGCCTCATACACACGACCGACTTCCATCGGACAAATACGTGGATTTTTGTCTGAAGGGCGTTATCTGTGAACTTGTTCTGCATACAGACGGCAGAACATTTTCAGCCAACATACACCAATCCATGTGTTTTTTCAGCTCTTTACCGCCACCCTTTGGGCAACTTCTGCTATTGTTGTCTGATATTTAGCATTGGTTTGGAGCATGCGTGTTTGTACTTTGGATTTTAGTAAGACGGTTTTAGTAAAGACGGATTTGTGTACACACGATCGGATAATCCGACGTAACACATTTATTGCCAGACAGTTGGTGAGCATGAACAGCCAACATTTGTTGTCGTCAATTCCGCCAACAATTGTCTGATGGAGCATACACACGGTCGGATTATCCGACAACACATCCATCAGGCAATTATTGTAAAATCCGATCGTGTGTACGGGCCTTTAGGTGGTTAAACTGACCTCATTTACAAACTGAAGCTCATCCCTTTGATCTAAAGCAGGGGTCTCCAAACTCACCAGTTTACTGCCCTTCAAGCTTTAGAGGGGCCGGAATGTTGCCAGTGGGAGAAGAAAAATGTCCTGGCATGAGTGGGATTAAACAATGAAATAGTGCCCCATCACTGGCGTCAGTGAGGAGAACAGTGCCCCATCACTGGCGTCAGTGAGGAGAACAGTGCCCCATCACTGGCGTCAGTGAGGAGAACAGTGCCCCATCACTGGCGTCAGTGAGGAGAACAGTGCCCCATCACTGGCGTCAGTGAGGAGAACAGTGCCCCATCATTGGCATCAGTGAGGAGAACAGTGCCCCATCATTGGCATCAGTGAGGAGAACAGTGCCCCATCATTGGCATCAGTGAGGAGAACAGTGCCCCATCATTGGTATCAGTGAGGAGAACAGTGCCCCATCATTGGTATCAGTGAGGAGAACAGTGCCCCATCATTGGTATCAGTGAGGAGAACAGTGCCCCATCATTGGTATCAGTGAGGAGAACAGTGCCCCATCATTGGTATCAGTGAGGAGAACAGTGCCCCATCATTGGTATCAGTGAGGAGAACAGTGCCCCATCATTGGTATCAGTGAGAACAGTGCCCCATCATTGGTATCAGTGAGAACAGTGCCCCATCATTGGTATCAGTGAGGAGAACAGTGCCCCATCATTGGTATCAGTGAGGAGAACAGTGCCCCATCATTGGTATCAGTGGGAGGACAGCGTCCCATCATTGGTATCAGTGGGAGGAATAGCGTCCCATCATTGGTATCAATGGGAGGAATAGTGTGCCATAGTTCGTGTCAGAGGACTAGTACCGCAGGGTCAGTGTCAGGAACTATGCCCCACTGTTGCCGATAGTGGGGGGGAATGATGTGCCAAGGGCCAAATAAAACGCAAGCATGCATCCGGCCCCTGGGCCGCAGTTTGGAGACCACTGATCTAAAGGAACTAAATGTTACATTGTTATTAGTTATCTCCCAGCGCTAAGCAATGTTGATAAACATGGGGGGGAAAAAAACCTCCATTTTAATGACAGCTGTGAGTGAGCAGAGAACGGCTCTGCACTTGTTACATGAATGAATCGTGGAAATGCCAGATTAAGATCGTGAGGAGGGGTTGAATCAAGATCGTGATTCATCGTGCAGCTCCTTCACATGCTGCACACTTGTTTTGTAACAGTAATTCAATGTATAGAAGTCAGACTGCCAGAAAAGCAGTATTTTCAGAAGGATTGGAACTCCCTACCCAATCTGTACAGCCATCTACTACTCTGTCCACTTCGAGGCTGGGTTCACACCTATGCGAATTTCCCCGCATCCAATTCTCACGACAGGAGATTGTGACCGTCTCTCAATAGAGCCGCTTCACACATCCTTGGAGCGGCTGCGGAGCGTATTGCACAGGGGGGTCCTGTGCGTCTGGCCCAATACGTCCCTGAAACAAAGAAATGGGGCGCACCGGACCCCTGTTGTGAGCCACATCCGCAATTAGGTGTGAACCCAGCCTAAGACGATCCCTGAAAACTCATCTCTTCAGTGTGTAGGTCTACGATCTTGTCCCCGACGTCTTGGACAGCGCTTTGGTCTTGCTCATGATGGGGAGGTTTGAATGGCAGGAAGTGATTCTGCAACTCAATTTTTAACATTTATATCTGTTTTTTTGGTTGATATTCCTGTCTCTAGCATTTAAAATACATTATTTCCTTCCGTAAAAAAATGAACAATTTTAATATAATATATATATATATATATATATATATATATATATATATATATATATATATATATATATATATATACACACACACACACACACACACACACACACACACACACACACACACACACCTCTGAAGGGGGTAAAATAATAATTTTCCCAACAGTAGCTATATTATTATTTTTTATTATTTTAATAAATTGCACATCCAGCGGCCTCACGTGTTATTGAGGGAAATAATTAGTTTGGGCCAAACAAAATATGAAAAAAGTATATAAAAAAAGATGGAGAGGCATGCTGTTGATTAAAGCTGAACTCCAACTAGGGGGAACCCAAGAGAACCACAATAACAATTTTGCGGACCAGCCCAACTTTAGGAAAGTATAAAAAAAATATCCACCCCTTTTTTTTTAGGACAGCTTGGAATTTCATTTGATGGTAAAATGTTAATTGGATATCTGCAAGACCCCTTTTACACAGAGGCAGTTTTCAGGCGTTTTAGCGTTAGAAATGGCCTCTAAAAAGCTCCTGAAAACTGCCTCCCATTCACTGCAATGAGTGCTTTCACACTGGGACAGTGCACTTGTGGGACGTTAGAAAAAGTCCTGCAAGCAGCATCTTTGGGGCGGCTTGGGAGCGCTAAAAATAGCGCTGCCAAAATGCCCCTACCCATTGAAATGAGTAGGCAGCACTTCCAAAGCACCACGAAAAGTGCCGCTAAAGCACCACAAAAACGACCGCCGCTGCATTGTGAAAGGGGGTCTTATGAAAAGAAAACTAGCCCAAAATAGTAAAAAATATTTTTTGAAAGTTTAACTAAATTTTTTTATCATAACCCACCACCAAAAATTTTTTATAAAAACACATGTGTGCATTTATTTATGCTTTGTATCTGTAGAACCAAAAAAAACGAAAAATTAGTACACATTTTTTGTCCTACCTAAAACACACTTGCGCTGGCACTAAACATAAAAATGTATTTACCTAAAACACACTGCCACTGAAGGACACTGCTCTGTTTAGACTTGCTTTGTTGTCTGTAGCGCAATCTGCGCCTGGATTGTTCAGACAGCAATAAACTGGCAGTGAGGAGGCATTGTATTGCCTCTTCAATGCCCATTTCAATGCCCTAGTTACTGGACCACCACGTGTCGTGTGTGGTTTGCAGTGCAGCACCATTCAGATGTATACAAGCACGGATGTGGAATGTGTACATCTTCGGTTTGCTGCCTCAGCAGCAAAAAGGGAGAGCAGTAGAATGGCAGTACAAATGCAGCTCAACCGCTGGGTTTTATTGCCCCTCAATCACAAGCATGATTAAACTGACACACTGGCATGAACACTTACTAAACTAGATCAAGCCCTGATCTAATTAATCTTTCCTCCCCCGCCAGACAACAATTTTCCCCTCTTTACAGAGGAGAAACCCAGGGACACGCCATCACAGAGATCACAGCTCGGTGATCGAGCACGCGACACACACACACACACACACTGCATATTATATATGTGTGTTTATGTGGTCGCCAAGGGGTCCAACCTATAGATGATATATGCAAAGAATGGTCTTAAAGTGGTTCTAAAGGCAGAAGGCTCTTTACCTTTATGCATTAGGGTAAAAATAAAAATAGGATTTTTGTACTCACCGTAAAATCCATTTCTCTGACATCCATGGACCGACACAGCGGCTCTTAATCACTGAACGTGTGGGTATATGTCCCTGCTTGCAGGAGAAGACCTAGGCAGAATGTTAAATGTTAACACATTCTAGAACAAACCAGAGCTGAACAGCCCCACCCAGGGGGGCGGTCCCTCCGGACATTACCCTCCCACCTGCAGCTAGCAGACCTCAGTTCGTAACAAAGCAGTACAAACTTAAAAAAGGAAGGGTGGGTGCCGTGTCGGTCCATGGAAGTCAGAGAAATGGATTTTACGGTGAGTACAAAAATCCTATTTTCTCTTATTTTCCATGGACCGACACGGCGGCTCTTAATCACTGAACGTGTGGGATGTCCCAAAGCAGTGTCAAGAGGGATGGGAGCAGTATAAATGGAAAAACCAAAAAAAACTTCACTCCAAACAAGGCAGAGCTCCTCAACGGAGGAGTTGCCACCTTAAACAGCGGCCTGCAACACCTTGCGGCCGAAGGAAGCATCCGGAGATGCAGCCACATCAACCCTATAAAACGTAGAAAAGGTATGAACAGACCAGGTCGCCGCCTTGCACACTTGTGCAACCGACGCTTGATGTCGGAAAACCCAGGAAGCACCAATTGCCCTGGTGGAATGCGTCGTAACCGGAAAGGGAGGCGCCCGCCCCATGAGAGCATAGGCTTGAAAGACGGTTTGTCCGATCCACCTAGAAAATGGTGGCAGACGAAGCCACTTGGCCCTGTTTCTGACCAGACACAGTCAAACAGAGAGAGTCAGACTTCCGAATAGAAGCAGTAGCAGACAGGCACACCCGCAAGGCTCGTACCACATTCAAAGTGTGCCGCGCACACTCTGGGATGCGATGGGTGAGGACACAAAGACGGGAGGACAATGTCCTCATTTTGGTGAAAGGTCGAGATCACCCTTGACAAAAAAGAGAAAGTCGCGGATGCAACACCGCCTTATCCTTATGGATGACTAAATATGGCAACTTGCAGTACAAGGTCCGCCAACTCAGAAACTCATCTAACAGAAGTGATTGCCACTAAAAGGGCCACCTTCTGAGACAAAGTCAAGAGGGGAATATCCCTGATATTCTCAAAAGGAGGTTCCTGGAGAACCGAGAGTACCAATGCCAATCCCACGGGGGGAGGGGAGACTTGACAGGAGGGAGCACATGGCGAACCCCCTGCACAAGGGTGCCAACCAAGGAATGACCCGCTAGTGGTCGCCGAAAGAAGACGGCCAAGGCCGAAATCTGACCCTTAATGACACTCAAAGCGAGCCTTTGGACCACTCCATGCTGCAGGAAACGCAGTATTCTAGGGACGGAATACGTCAGAGGACGCGAGTCCAGCTCTTCACACATGGCGATGTAAGCTTTCCACTTACAGAGATAGATCATTCTGGAGGAAGACTTCCGTGTCCTTAATATGGAAGAAATGACCATGTCCGAGAGACCTCGGTCTCTCAACACCTGGCTTTCAACAGCCATGCCGTTAAGGCCAGAGACTGTAAAGGCAGGATGAAATATATGACTGAGACAGAAAGTCCTCCCTTATTGGCAACCGCCAGGGAATGGCCGCGACGAGACGTACCAGATCAGTGTACCAGTGAATCTGAGGCCAATCCGGAGCAAGGAGGATCCCCGGAATTCCCTGGGTCGCTACCCTGCACAGCAGGCGAGGGAGCAACTGCAGCGGAGGATAAACGTATATCAGGTGATAATGACCCCATGGGCCACCAACGCCTCTGAGGCATCCGCCCAAGGATCCCTGGATCTGGCCACAAACCGACAACTATTGAGTCGAGAGGCCATCGGGTCCACCTCCGGCGTGCCCCACCGTCTGTGTGGCAAAAGGAGTTGAAATACCTCCGGGTGCAAGGACCACTCTCCCTGGTCCAACGTCTGTCGACTCAAATAGTCCAGCAGTTCTATGCCCGGAATGTGAACGGCCGACACGCTTCTTTTAGCCCACTTCAGGGAACAGGGGACCTCGGAAGCCCCAGCTGAGCTCAGAGTCCCCCCTTGATGGTCGACACACGCCACCGCCGTGACTTTGTCCGACTGGATCCTAATGGAGCGATCCTGCAATCTCTCGGACCACGAGGAGAGGCACAGTCTGATGGCCCGTATTTCCAGAACATTGAATCGGCAAGAGTCCAAGCCCTTGGGCCAACAGGACTCCCCAGACTACACCCCAGCCCTTCAGGCTGGCGTCCGTAGTGAGCACCGTCCATTGGACGGGGAGGAACGACTTCCCGGACCGAAGAGCCGGGGACCCGAACCACCATGTCAGGGACGCCCTGACCAGGTGACTCACCTGGATCGGAAAATCCAAAGACAACGGGGATTTGTCCCAAGGGAACAAGATCTCCTTCTGCAATGCCCTGGTGTGTGATTGGGCATATGGAATGGCCTCGATTGAGGTCACCATGAGTCCCAGGACTCCCATGCAAAAAACAGATTGACGACCATTTTTTGGGATGTCAGCACCCGCACTGTAGACTGAAGTGTCAGTAGCTTCCCCGGAGGTAGGAATACCTTTGCCTCCAAGGAGTCCAGAATCAGACAGATGCTCCAGACCTTGATTTGGGACCAGGACTGACTCCTGAATGTTTAGGAGCCACCCGAAGTCCCTGAGGGTCTGACTGACGATAGTCACACTGTCTAATTCTGAGCCATTTCCTGCTCCCAGAAGAAGATCGTCCAGATAGCCCACGACAGCAATGCCTCGCTGTCTCAGCAAGCTAGAACCAGCACAAGCACCCTGGTGAACACCCTCGGTGCCGAGGCTAGGCCGAAAGGAAGAGCCACAAACTGATAGTGGACTTCGCCGATCGCAAGCGCAGAAAACTTCTGGTGACTTGCGCAGATCGGAACATGCAAGTAGGCGTCCTTGATGTCCAAGGTCGCCAGGAAATCCCCTTGACGGAGTGTACTGATCACCGTGCGAATGGATTCCATCTGGAACTTTTGCACCTTCACGAAGGCATTCAGGGCCTGGAGGTCCAAGATAGACCGAACCCCGTCCCTCTTTTGGGATGACAAACAAATTCAAGTAGAATCCCTGAAACCTCTCCTGTGAGGGAACCGGCACGATCACTCCGACCTGAGCAATCCTGAATAGGCCCCATAGGGCTGCCCGACGGGCAGGAAGGAGAGGAAGATTTGAGGGAAGAATCTGTCTGGGACCAGGAACGGAAACCTATCCTGTAACCTGAGATGATCACCTCGCCCACCCACCGGTAGGAGATCCGGAAGGTCCACCGATCCGTGAAGCTGCAAAGTCGTCCCCCCCTACCCCAGAGTCGGGTGGGGGCAAGACTTCACGCGGAGGCGGGCTTGGGGAGCCGGCTTGTTTGGCTTACACACCCAGGGGCGCTTGTGTCCACCAGCCGCACTGCTGTCAGTCTGGGAGGGCCTCCCCGTTGACTGGCGAAAAACCCTTGCTAGCCTGAGGAAGAAGAGTGCTTTTACCTCCCGTGACATCCTTGATGATGTCATACAACGCAGCACCGAAAATCCTACCACCTTTAAATGGTAGATCCGTCAGAGGCTTTTTAGAAGCTAGGTCAGCAGACCAGCATTTCAACCAGATCAGACAACGCAATACCACCGCCAAGACAGAGGCCCTGAGATATAAGGGGCCGCGTCTAACATGGCATCGCAACATAAACCAGGCCCTGCACCATTAGGTGGGCCAGAGCAATAGTGTCTGGAGGAAGATTATGCTCCTGTACAGTTTGCTGCAAAAATTTTTGCCCAACCCGCAAGTGTCTGAGACACAAGGGTCGCCGCTACCACAGGCCGTAGGGCGGACCCCAAAAAGGCAAACATCGCTCTGCTCACCACTTCTGACCCCCTGTCAGTGGGGTCCTTAAATGCAGGAGTCTCCTCCATCGGGAGAGTGGTGGCCTTGTTCAACCGGGTGACTGGAGGGTCGACCACTGGGGAAGAAGCCCACATTTTAAGTAGGGTATCTTCAAAGAGGTATCCGACAGACAAACGCCGCAGGACCATAAAAGTCTTCCGCGGCTTTTTCCCCAGACCTTATCAATGAGCTGGTCAAAGAAAGGTACATATGGAAAAAAACATTTAGAAGGCACGGCCCTAAGGAACCAGAGGAGACTGTCCGTCTGAGGTTCTGCATCCGCAGAATTTAGCTTGCAAATGTCCCTCACCGAAGCAATGAGTTCACTAACAAGCGCCCTGTCATTTACTGACTCAGAACTAGATTTTTCCTCGCAAGGAATGTACTGTTCAAAACCATCAAATATATTCAGAGCTAGGGTCCTGAGCGGTAGTGGCTAGGCCCATATCTGAATCAGCGCACACCTCTTTTTTTTTTTATGGAAATAAAGTGGGGAGAGGGGCTTTTTTGCTCCCTTGCGCTCACACACTGCTTCCCTCCTGGTCAGAATGACTCCAGGACTGCCGACAACTGTTCCATAAGGACCGCAGGTGCAGGAGCACCGCCATTTGTCTCTAACAAGTGTGAAGAAACAGGTGAACCAGACTCCATGTTGCCACCCTCTGAGACCTTATTCACCATTACAGTGAATAATGCAGCCCACCCACTGGCTATGCTGGGGCTGAGGAGGGGATACCCGGAGTACTCACCACCCCTAGGGACCGCTCGGTACCGCGCTATAGCGCGAGCCTGAGGAGAGTGAAGAATCTGCGAGGAGATGTGGAATTTTTTGCCGTTCAGCAGCGCCGCTAGAGGCCGAAAACTTAACTGAAAGCGACGCGGCTACAAGAAAATGGCCGCCGGGCGCCTGTATAACTGATTTGAGCCACGGCAAAATGGCCGCCGATGGCGCACTTTTTAAATTTAAAACACTGCGCCAATGGCACACGAAAAAACACAAATTCCCCCAGAACACATTCCAAACATAAACAGACCTGGAGCGCCCCCCCCCCCCAGGGCAGAGTGATCCCCCAAGCATCCCCGCACAGCAGCAGAACAGGGTGCAGAGAGCAGCATAACAGGGGGGAGACAGGGAGAACCCCCCCACACACAAACACAGCCAGCATGTACTCACCTTGCAGCAGGAGAGACTACTTACCCGTCCCGCAAGCACCTTGGAGAACACCCTTGGTGCCAATAGAGGGACTCACTGGCTTGTTTCAGACAGACCCATCACAGAGTCGTACTGCGTAGCTGTCGGCCCAGTCAACCGCAAAAGATACAGTAGGTACTGTTCAATCTTGAGAGGACCGCGGGAGCATGAAAGCAACTGAGTCTCACGCACACAAGGCGAGCATCAGCACGCTCGATGGTCGGACAGGGAAGACTATGAGGATACTAGTGTACCCAACCTGTTGCCCAGCCGACAGTTGATTGAAGGTCTCAAAAATAAAAATTCCCAAAAGGAATAAAATTTAAAAGTAAAATCTTCCAGGAGACTGGCTCCTGAGAGAGCCATGTCTTCTCCTTCTGCTAGGCAGAAAAAAAACTGAGTTCTGCTAGCTGCAGGTGGGAGGGTAATGTCCGGAGGGACCGCCCCCCTGGGCGGGGCTGTTAAGCTCTGGTTTGTTCTAGAATGTTTTAACATTTAACATTCTGCCTAGGTCTTCTCCTGCAAGCAGGGACATATACCCACACGTTCAGTGATTAAGAGCCGCCGTGTCGGTCCATGGATGATGAGAGAAAAAAAACACACACACACACACACACACACACACACACACACACACACACGTTGATGCAGCTGCCCATCCAGCCCCCCGGTATACTTACCCGAGCCCCAACTCAATCCAATGTGCACAAGTGCATCGGGGGTGCTCTGTGCAAAACCACGTAACCTGCTTGTTTTTTTGTTTTGTTTTTAATTACAAAGTTTTACAATCACTATGTGAGCACCCAAACTTGACATTTATTTTATCAACAGATCTTCAAAATTTGGTCTGATTTATAGGTTTCTCGTATAACCCCTTTCCCCTCTGTAGACCTATATACAGCGTCACCCTCCCCATCAGACAAGCATCGATTTAATTTACACCACAGCAACCACATAAAAGGCTCACTGCTGCAGACTTGCTTTTTGTGCTTCAACTATATAGCAGTCATCCTCAGTTCACCAAGTTAATCAAAGCCCCATACCAACAATGACAGGAAAGCTCATATAAATGGCAGCTAAAGTATTTAAAAAGTATGGAAACCATTAGATACAAAATTGTGAAGGTTAAAAATCTCATTGCAATGGTTTTTTTTTTAGGTTTAACATTCCTATATTAGGTGGTTTCTTCATTTAACAAATGGAGGCAAACCTCCTCTTGGCCATGCCAGACTGGCAGGGGTGCTGATCTGTAGTGGTCAATGACCCTTGCCCGTTATTAATCAAGTTTCAAGCTGCAGCAGGATTGTACCCATTTTTGGGATTACAGCAGTGCCCACATTTAGAGAAAAACACATACTTGTATATAAAACCAATAAAGTTTATTCACATTGGATTAAAAAAAAATTGTGTCCATATGTAGGAGGTGGTCAGAGCATGGTTTTGATTCCCAACACGTTTCACCAAAATTGGCTTTAGGGATATACAGATCACCACTTCTCCACAAAACGCTGATAAAAATATCATGTGCATAAACAGTAATTATTGTAACGCTTTACAATATACATGATAAATTGCTTATTCTGTCCAATCCCTTAAACACACACACACACACACACACACACACACACACACACACACACAGGGAAAACCACCCCCGGGTAAATCCACAAATATATGGAGGGGAGGCTCTGTGCAATCACAGGGGACACAAGTGGACCAAGCTAAAGAAAATATAAGTGGACTGTCAGTATCTCACATTAATTGGACCGAACAAAAAAAACTGTCCAATTCGGGGCTAACATAGCCTCCAAAAATACTTACTGAAACTCTGATGTTCTTAACAGGCAATATTTCAGGAGCGCCAATTCGAACTTTGGTAACCAGAGGTTGGTGCTAGCATAGAACCACTACTACACCAAAAAAAATAAAAAAAAATAAAAATAAAAGGGGGAGTAGCCTGATTTAGTGCGTTTTATATATTACCAATGCCTTTGTGATATTAAAAAAAAACACAAAAAAAAAAAAACTCAAGAATGGAGGCAATGAAATGTAGACTATAATTTATAAGATACAACCAATAAAGGCTGACGCCTTAAGGTAAATGTTTCCAAATATACATGGTCAAAGCAAGTGGCTTACAGACAAATAGCACCCTGTCATTAAGTCCAGTCAATATGCATCTGGTAGTTTGTAAGAAATATTGCCATCAGTACATCATCATACAGGCTATAAAAACGCAACACTGCGAGTACAGTCTGATAGCCAAAGACCTCAAGGGAAATAGCTAGTTGGATATTAATTTCCACCAATAAAGAGAAATCGCAATGGTCACCCTTGCACTCCAGCAGATGACATGCTAGAGATGCCGGCCTCTTGTATCCCCAGCTCAGTCCGCGTCTAACATCACCGGCTAAGCGCAGATGGGACATAGTCACAAGACCCAATGTACCGCAGTTAGAATTGGCGTCACTGAAACAGACATTGACAGGGAATATTTCAGGAAGTATTATTTAGGGCCATGTTAGCCCTCAATTGGACAGTTTTACAATGAATGCGAGATAACGATAGGCCATTTTCTTTAGCTTGGCTCTTTTGTGTCCCCTGTGATTGCACAGAGCCTCCCCTCCATATATTTGTGGATTCACCAGGAGGTTTTCCCTGATGTTCTTCTGGGCGGGTTTTTTTTTTTTTTTTAAGGAATTGGACAGAATAAGCAATTAATCATGTATATTTATTGTAAAGCTTTACAGTATCCTGTGAATAATTACTGTTTATGCACATGATCTTAATTAGATCAGAGTTTTGCGGAAAAGTAGTGATTTGTATATCCCCTGAAGCCAATTTTGGTGAAACATGTTGGGATCCGAAACCACGCTCTGTCCACCTCTACATATGGACAACAGTGACCACTATGATATGTATATGTAGCGCCTTGCCCCTATTGGGTAGGCGCTAGTGTAAATTTAGTTGTCCAAGTTATAGTTCAACTCAGAATAATTGTACCAAATTATGGGTCTCTGTTCCAGTTCAGCTGAGTTGCACATTTTCCACCTTCCTCTGGATGTCGTTGTCACCACAGGTCAAGGTTGGAACTGCAGCTGGCTGGATGTATTGGGTACCTCTTGCCGAGAAGCAGCTCAGTGGGTTTGTTCACCCCGCTGTGCATTCTGGGAGAGGGTACTTAAGGGGGCAGAAACCGTTTTGGTGGGGTCTTCCGATCCTGACCTGACGGCCCTCCTGGCCTCAGGTATGCGTTAGCAATTTTGTGCCTCGGGGCCTGCAGAACCCCCCGAGGCTCCGTTACTGAGAGTAGGCCCAGGAGTTGCTGGGGCCTACTGATCTGGAGATGGTCCCGTGTCATCTTGCCTGCGGGAAGGGACCGAGCAATTGAGGACTCAATTGGAGGACGCATCCGAATCAAATCTACCTCACAGTGCTGCCGGCCTGGCTGAAAGATCCTGGCACTGTGTGGTGTTATGTTCCAGAACTTTACCAAGCGTGCGATTATACAAGTCTGTGGCAGAGACTTTTGAACAAGCTCGCACTGGCTGCTAGGTCAGTGAGAGAGGCCTATCCGGTGAATGCTACATCCAGTGTGGAAGTTATTGGTCCTCTGGATAAAAAGGAAAAAGTACCCGTGATCCGCAAAACCTAAAAGGTGCCTGAATCTCCCCTAACCCTCCATCCCTCTATCTGAAGTTCTTGAAATAAACCCTTGAGAAAGAGAGACCAAGTGTTTGGTGCAGACATTATACAACTCTTCAAGGAAGACCCCCTAGGACGAACGTGGTGAGCAGTAAGGTAACGGCAGGCCCAAATCTTAAACCAGCGGCCCCTGTGGGGGCATTGCTACATGTGGGGGCTCGAGTCCGGGATTTGCCATTACCGACCGCAAATCAAGTAAGCGGTCAACCGGGGCTTATGTTACAGAGGGTTTGGACTGTGTCGTTTCTGAAAAAGGGGGACATCTGCGGATTCACTTAGTCGCGTGGGCTATGGGCGGAGCCAAGAAAAACCTGCAAACTACGTGACTGAAGAGACAAGTGGGAGGAGTTCCCGCCTGCTTGCTGTGTGATACCACGTGTGTGTGTCCAGCACTCAAAAAAAGAGTCGGAACATCGCCATGTCTGCAGCTGCTATGGGGCCCAGGATGTTTGCTGTGAGCACCGCTGCAGGTGCTATGCTGCCGAGGGCTACGCTAATGGACACTGGCATTCGGCTGAAATCGCATGGGCGGTTCAAACTTTACATGATAGGAGACGTGGAAGCCTTGGGTATGCAGTGTAACAGGTGCGAAGGACTGGTTGTAAACCCCCGTCCATTTGTTCGGTACCTACACTGCGGGGAGTACCTGTTTGCCGTAGAGCAACCCACCATGCCACCCCGTGCCTACCGGAAGGACTGGGCCACGGGCATCGCTACCGAGGAGGCTGGGGCCTTTGTTCTGTGGCTAGACCTGCGCTTGCCACATCCGCTACAACAGCTATTCCGGAGGGAGATGGCGAGGTTACTGCTATTGAGGAGTCACCGGCAGACATTGCCGCTGCTGTTACCTCCACTACTACTGCCTCCGCTGCATTTGTTCCCGCTACACCTGCCCAAAAGGAAAGTGGGATACGTAAAAGCCTCCCGCGGCCGTGGTCCAGGCTCACCCCAGAGACTACCCGGACTGGATCCAGGAGGAAAGTCTGATCCCTGGGAAGTCCACGACAGGAACGGGTGAGAGATCTGGGGAAATTGTACATATGGGAACTGTTCGCAATTATATGTCCGCGGAGGAGTTACGGGACTCTGAAATAGATTCTTTGTCAGACATCTCTGGAGACGATGACTTGCTCGAAACCATGTCTCAGGAGATGCTATGGGCCAATGGAGATGATGCTGCTTCGGCCTTCACCTATTCTGAATGGGCAGCCATGGACTTGGGGAAGATAACACCCAGTGTGGAAACCCCAGTTTTTGCTAGTGAAATCCTTCCTAAAGTTACCAGTTCGTTTGGGTCAGGAAAACTGTAAATACTATGGTGCAGAAGTCCCCAGTTTCGTGTATACCTCTTGGACTTGGAAGCACCAGATTTTTGCCTAGGCTTGCCCGGTCAAAGGTTACTCAACAAGCGGGTAGCCACTGAATATGGACTGGAGTTTCCCTATGTTCCCAGGGACATCATGCAAGAGATCGGGGCCAACATAGAAAAATGGTACGGTGAGGCTGTCTGGGACTATTTGGCCGTGCCTAAACCATTCCGGAGAACAGGTGATTCTCCTACTATGGATGTCCGCTTTAATGGGCGTTTGTTACATTGGAGCTACGGTAGACACATCCATGCTGACAAGGTGGTCATCTGCCGGCCTGGAAAGGACAACTACGTGTATTTTATCACCACTCTGGACAAACAGGGGAAATCACAGACTCTACCTGACCCCCGATTTTACTGGTGATCACCTATAGTGACTGTTTGGTTGTCATTTTGCTAAAGGAAAATACTTTTTCTTGCTTTTCTTTTAAAGGACTGTGGGGTAATATAGCTAGCTAGTGTCAGTTTACCGGAAACTTCGGGATCAAGATTCCACTACCTGGACCAGTACTTGTGTTAAAGGACTCTGCCATGTTGCTCTTCTGCCACTAGGTGGTGGGAGTGTGTTCACACAACTGGACATTTTTTTCTCTTTGTACATCTAGCTACCCACATACACACAAAAAAATAGATATGGGGAAAGAAAAGGCTAATTTCTTTTGCTTGCAGGAGAAGACCTAGGCAGAATGTGAGATGTTATACATACATTCTAAAAGCCAGAGCTGAACAGCCCCACCCAGGGGGCGGTCCCTCCAGACATAACCCTCCCACTACAGTCAGCAGACTTCAGTTCGTAACAAAGCAGTACAAACTTAAAAAGGAAGGGTGGGTGCCGTGTCAGTCCATGGATATCAGAGAAAAGGATTTTACGGTGAGTACAAAAAATCCTATTTTCTCTTAACATCCATGGACTGACACGGTGTCTCTTTACACGTGGGATGTCCCAAAGCAGTGTCAAGAGGGATGGGAGCAGTATAAATGGAAAAACCAAAAACTTCACTCCAAGAAGGCAGAGCTCCTCAACGGAGGAGTCGCAACTTTAAACAGCGGCCTGCAGCACCCTGCGGCCGAAGGAAGCATCCGAAGATGCAGCCACATTAACCTTATAAAACTTAAGGCATGAACAGACGACCAGGTCGCCGCCTTGCACACTCGTGCAACCGACGCTTGATGTCGGAAAACCCAGGAAGCACCAATTGCCCTGGTGGAATGCACCGTAACCGGAAAGGGAGGCGCCCGCGCCCTTTGAGAGCATAGGCTTGAATGACGGTTTGTCTGATTCCCCTAGAAAATGATGGCAGACGAAACCGCTTGGCCCTGTAATGGACCAAAGACCATCACAAACAGTGAGTCGGACTTCCGAATAGAAGCAGTAGCAGACAGGTACACCCGCAAGGCTCATACCACATCCAATATGTGCAGCGCAAACTCTCTGGGATGTGATGGGTGAGGACACAAAGACGGGAGGACAATGCCCTCATGTAGGTGAAAGGTCGACACCACCTTTGGCAAAAAGGAAGGTCGCGGATGCAACCCCACCTTATCCTTATGGATGACTAAATATGGCGACTTGCAGGACAAAGCCGCCAACTCAGACACCCGTCAAACAGAAGTGATTGCCACTAAAAGGCCACCTTCTGAGACAAGACAAGAGGGGAATATCCCGGATATTCCCAAAAGGAGGTCCCTGGAGGACCGAGAGCACCAAATTCAGATCCCACGGTGGGAAAGGAGGCTTGACAAGAGGGAGCACATGGCGAACCCCCAACACAAGGTGCTAACCAAGAAATGACCCGCTAGAGGTCGCTGAAAGAAGACGGCCAAGGCCAAAATCTGATCCTTGATGGTACTCAAAGCAAGCTTTTGGGTCACTCCACACTGCAGAGGACGCAGGATTCTGGGAACGCAATACGTCCGCGGACGCCAGTCCAGCGCTTTGCATATGGCGATATAAGCTTTCCAGGCACGGTGATAGATCTGCCTGGAGGAAGACTTCAGTGTCCTTAACATGGTCAAAATGACCGAGTCCGAGAGATCTCGGTCCCTCAACACCTGGCTTTTAACAGCCCTGCCGTTAAAGCCAGAGACTGTAAGCCGGATGAAACATAGGACCTTGAGACTGAAGGTCCTCCCTCATCGGCAACCGCCAGGGAACGTCCGTGACGAGACATACCAGATCAGCGTACCAGTGATGCTGAGGCCAATCCGGAACAATTAGGATCGCCGGAGTTTATATCAGGCGATAAGGACCCTATGGGGCCACCAACGCATCCGAGGCATCGCCCAAGGATCCCTGGATCTGGCCACAACCTCGACTCTTGTGATTGAGTCGAGAGGCCATCAGGTCCACATCCGGCGTGCCCCACCGTCGGTAAAGAAGTTGAAATATGCAAGGACCACTCTTCTTGGTCCAGCGTCTGGCGATTGGCGACTCAGATAGTCCGCCTGCCCATTGTCTATGCCCAGAATGTAAAATGGCCTACAGAGCCGGCACGTTTCTTCCGGCCCACTTCAGGATACGGACTACCTCGGAAGCCGCAGCTGAGCTCCGAGTTCCCCCTTGATGGTTTACATACGCCACCGCCGTGGCGGTGTCCGACTGGCTCCTGATGGAGCGACCCCGTACTCTCTCCGACCTGAGGAGAGACACAGTCAGATGGCCCGTATTTCCAGAACAGTGATTGGTAAACGGGCTCGTCCGGAGTCCAAGGCCTGAGCCGACAGGACCCCCCAGACTCCACCCCAACCCGTCAGGCTGGTGTCCGTCGTGAGTACCGCCCATTGGATGGGAGGGGAACGACTTTCTGGACCGAAGAGCCAAGGATCTCAACCACCATGTCAGGGGCGCCCTGACCAGGTGAATCACCTGGATCTGAAGATCCAAGGACAACAGGGATTTGTCCCAGGTGGACAAGATCTCCTTCTGCAATGCCCTGGTGTGTGATTGGGCATACGGAAGGAGGCCACCACGAGTCCCGGGACTCTCATGCAAAAAAACGGATTGACAACCATTTTTGGGATGTCAGCACCCGCACCGCAGACTGAAGTGTCAGCAACTTCTCCAGAGGTAGGATACCTTTTGCCTCCAAGGAGTCCAGAATCAGAACTAGATACTCCAGACACTGAGTCGGGACCAGGACTGACTCCTGAATGTTCAGGAACCACCCGAGTCCCTGAGGGTCTAATTGACGATAGTCACCTTTCCTCTAAGTCTGATCCACTTTCTGCTCTTAGCAGAAGAACGTCCAGATAGCCCACAACAGCAATACCTCGCTGTAACAGAAGGCTAGAACCGGAGCAAGCACCTTGGTGAACACCCTTGGTGCCGAGGCTAGGCCCAAAGGAAGAGCCACAATCGATAGTGGACTTCGCTGACCGCAAAGCGCAGAAACTTCTGGTGACTTGCGCAGATCCGAAAATGCAAGTAGGCATCCTTGAAGTCCAAGGACGCCAGAAGAAAATCCCTTTGGTGGAGTGTAGCGATCACCGTGCGAATGGATTCCATGCGGAATTTCTGCACCTTCTCGAAGGCATTCAGGGCCTTGAGGTCCAGAAGAGGTCGAACCACGTCCTATTTTTGGGACGACAAACAGATTCGAGTAGAATCCCTGAAAACTCTCCTGTGACGGAACCGGCACAATCACTCCGGACCTGATCAAATCCTGTACAGCCCCCAAGAGGGCTGCCCGACAGGTAGGAAGGAGAGAGAAAGAATTTGTCTGGGGGCCAGGATCGGAATACTATCCTGTATCCTGGGGTGACCACCTCGCACACCCACCAGTCGGAGATTCGGGAGGACCACCGATTCGTGACCTGCGAAGTCGTCCCCCCAACCCAGAGTCGGGCGGAGACAAGACTTCACGCGGAGGCGGGCTTGGGAACCGCTTGTTCGGCTTACGCACCCAGGGGCACTTGTGCCCACCAGCCGCACTGCCGTCAGTCTGAGAGGGCCTACCCGTGGACTCTGACTGACGAAAAAAACCCGTTTTGCTGGAAAGGAAGGCCCCCGTTTGTGGCAGGCCTCCTCACCCTTGCTAGTCTAAGGAAGAAGAGTGCTTTTACCTCCCATGACATCCATGACAATGTCATCCAGAGCAGCACCGAAAGGTCTACCACCTTTAAATGGCAGATCCGTCAGGAGCTTCCTAAGGCTAGGTCAGCAGACCAGCACTTCAACCATATAAGACGACGCAATACCACCGCCGAGACAGAGGCCCTGGATATTAAAGGGGCCGCGTCCAACGTGGCGTCGCACACATAAACCAGGCCCTGAACCAGTTGGTGGGCCAGAGCAACTGTGTCTGGAGGAAGATTATGCTCCTGTACAGCTAGGTGCAACATTTTTGCCCAACCTGTAAGTGTTTAAGACACAAGGGTCGCCGCTACCACAGGCCGTAGGGCGGATCCCAACAAGGCAAACATGGCTCTGCTCACCACTTCTGACCTCCTGTCAGTGGGGTCCTCAAATGCAGGAGTCCCCTCCATCGGGAGAGTGACGGCCTTGTTCAACCGGACGACTGGAGGGTCGACCCTGGGGGAGAAGCCCACTTTTTAAGTAGGGCATCTTCAAGGGGTATCTGATAGACAAACGCCGCGGGACCATAAAAAAATTCTTCTGTGGCTTTTCCCAGACCTAATCAATGAGCTGGTCAAAGAAAGTACATATGGAAAAACCTCTTTAGAAGGCCTGGCCTTAAAAGAACCAAAGGAGACTGTATTCGCCTGAGGTTCTGCATCCGCAGCATTTTAGCTTGAGAGTGTCCCTCACCACAGTCATGAGTACACTAACAAGCGCCCTGTCATTTACCGACTCAGAACTGGAGTTTTCCACATAAGGAATGTCCTGTTCAAAACCATCCAATACATTCAGAACTAGGGTCCTGAGCGGTAGTGGCTAGGCCCATATCTGAATCAGCGCACTGCCCTCATGAAGTAAAGTGGGGAGAAGGCGCTTTTTTGCTCCCTTGCACACAGCTCCCATCCTGATCAGAAATGATTCCAGGACTGCCCACAACTGGTCCCTAGGGACCGCAGGTGCTGAAGCACTGCCTGTTGTCCACTGACATTTAGGGGAAGCTGGTGACAGACTCCATACTGCCCCCCTCTGAGACTCCTCAGATAAAAAGTCCACCCACAGGCTGTGCTGACTGAGGAGGGGGCGCCCAGGGGACTCACCAAACCCGACCAGGGACTGCTCAGTTCCGCTGTCTGTACCGCGCTGTGAGGAGATTGTGAGGAGATTCGCGCTGTTACAGCAGCGCTAGAGGCGAAAACTAGTGCTGAAGAGCGCGCGGGCTACAAGAAAATGGCCGCCGCACTTCACTGAGGCGATCTGCGGCAAGATGGCCGCCATGACTCAGCAAAAGTGGAAAAAAAAACAGCACACACACAGCCCCACTCGGCGCTCAGGCCCCAAAACACACAAAAAAAGGCCCCAAGCATATATGCAGACCAGCATTAGCCCCTCCAAGAACAGTGTGACCCCCAGGCACCCCACACAGCACAGCGCCAGCAATGGTGACAGAGAGTGACAATGAAATACAGGGGGAGACAGGGAAAATCCCCCACAGAGAAACACACAGCCTTTTGTACTCACCTGCAGGCAGGAGAGACTACTTACTCGTCCCCTGAGGGACCCACTGGTGTGTTTCTGACAGGACTATCACAGTGCAGTACTGAGTAGCTGTCGGCCCGGTCCACCGTGAAAGATACAGTCAGTCAGGAACTGTTAAGTCTTGAGAGGACCGTGGGAGCATGAAAGCAAACCCGGCCACCCCTGGAGTCATGGGGCCTGTCGTGAACTGAGTCTCACGCACACAAGGCGAGGATCAGCACGCTCGATGGTCGGACAGGGAAGACTACGAGGATATCTTGTACCCAACCTGTTGCCCAGCCGACAGTTGATAGAAAATTCTCAAAAATAAAATAAAAAAGAATTCCAGAAAAGGAATAAAAATAGGTCAGGAGACTGGCTCCTGAGAGAGCCACGTCTTCTTCTGCTAGGCAGAAAAAAACTGAAGTCTGCAGACTGTAGTGGGAGGGTTATGTCTGGAGGGACCGCCCCCTGGGTGGGGCTGTTCAGCTCTGGCTTTTAGAATGTATGTATAACATCTCACATTCTGCCTAGGTCTTCTCCTGCAAGCAGGGACATAAACCCACGTGTAACGAGACACCGTGTCAGTCCATGGATAAGAGAAATTGTAATTTACATTGATGGGACGTTATCTTATTTTCATGTTAAATTTGTATTTCTTTGCTACCTCACCCCTTTCCCTTCACCATCCAAGTTTTTGGGATTCAGGTATCGACTCTCAGGAGTCAGAGTCAATTTTTTTCCCTCGACGATGAGGACATTGGCTGTTGCAGTGGGGGAAGTGTGTAGCGCCCTGCCCCTATTGGGTAGTTCAACGCAGAATAATAATTTTACCAAATTATGGGTCTCTGTTCCAGTTCAGCTGAGTTGCACATTTTCCACCTTCCTCTGGGTGTCGTCACCACAGGTCAAGGTTGGAACTGCAGCTGGCTGGATGTATTGGGTACCTCATGCCCAGAAGCAGCTCAGTGGGTTTGGTCACCCCGCTGTGCATTCTGGGAGAGGGTACTTAAGGGGGCAGACACCGTTTTGGCGTGGTCTTCCGATCCTGACCCGACGGCCCTCCTGGCCTCAGGTATGTGGTAGCAATTTTCTGCCTCGGGGCCTGCAGACCCCCCCCCCCCCGAGGCTCCGTTACTGAGAGTAGGACCAGGAGTTGCTGGGGCCTACTGATCCGGAGATGGTCCTGTGTCGCCTTGCCTGCGGGAAGGGACCGAGCAATTGAGGACTCAATTGGAGGACGCATCCGGATCAAATCTACCTCACAGTGCTGCCGACCTGGCTGAAAGATCCTGGCACTGTGTGTTATGTTCCAGAACTTTACCAAGCGTGTGATTATAAAATCTGTGGCAGAGACTTTTGAACAAGCTCGCACTGGCTGCTAGGTCAGTGAGAGAGGCCTATCCGGTGAATGCTACATCCAGTGTGGAAGTTATTGGTCCTCTGGATAAAGGAAAGTACCCGTGATCCGCAAAACCTAAAAAAGTACCTGAATCTCCCTCCATCCCTGTCTGAAGTTCTTGAAATAAACCCTTGAGAAAAAAAGACTAGAGCCCTGTACACACGATCGGTTTTACCGATGAAAACAGCCCGACAAACTTTTTTCATCGGACAAACCGATCGTGTATGGGACCCATCGGTCTTTTTTCCATCGGTTTTAAAAAATAGGAGGTTTAAAATTTTTCCGATGGATCAAAAACCGATAGGAAATTCCGATCGTCTATGGGCACGTCCATTGGATAAAAAACCCACGCATGCTCAGAATCAATTCGACGCATGCTCAGAAGCATTGAACTTAATTTTTCTCGGCTCAGTGTTTTACGTCACCGCATTTGGAACGGTCGGTTTTTTGACTGATGGTGTGTAGGCAAGACTGATGGAAGTCAGCTTCATCGGATTTCGGATGGACAAAACCATCGGATCAGAATCCATAGGATATCCGACCGTGTCTACGAGGCTTAAGTGTTTGGTGCAGACATTTATTAACAACTCTTCAAGGAAGACCCCTAGGACGGACGTGGTGAGCAGTAAGGTAACAGCAGGCCCAAATCTTAAACCAGCAGCCCCTGCGGGGGGGGGGGGGGTATTTCTACATATAGATACTCTTGTTTTTATTGAACCCAAGCTTTTTTATTCCACTGCGAATAAACTTTATTGATTTTATATATAAAAGTGTGTTTTTCTCCCATTGTGGGCACTGCTATAATCCCAAAACACCCTGTTGCTTCAATTTATACTCAATAGGGATGAGGTGCCAAATACTATACTGGTCACCCAATCGTTATTCAAGCCAGGTTTAGTAATGGGAATCTATAAAACCTATTTATAAATAATTGCAGGCTTTTTATTCTTTGCATACCTTTCCCTTCCCATTAGGCCTCATGTACACTGTTGCTGATAAACAGACGTTTAGGCCTCATGCCCACTGGCGTTTTTACAGCTGCGTTTTTTGCAGCTTAAAAACGCCTGTCCATGTTATTGTTAGGCCTCATGCCCACGGGCGTTTTTGAGCGTTTTTTACAGCTTAAAAACGCCTGTCCACGTTAGTCTATAGCTTCATGCCCACCTAGGCGTTTTTGAGCTGTAAAGAGCATAGGCGTTTGTAAGCTGTAAAAAAAAACCAGGGCCAGTGCGTTCCTCAGCGTCAGAATTAGGCAGGAAAAAACGCGAGCGTCAAAAAACGCGCAAAAACGCGCACTAACGCGCGGTCGCGTTTTTAGCTCCGACGTTTTTTTTTTTCAAAAAAAAAAATATTTACAATAACATGGACAGGCGTTTTTAAGCTGCAAAAAACGCAGCTGTAAAAACGCCAGTGGGCATGAGGCCTTTTTTTTTTTTTTTTTTTTTTTTTTTTTTTAAATATTAAGGCCTCATGCCCACTGGCGTTTTTACAGCTGCGTTTTTTGCAGCTTAAAAACGCCTGTCCATGTTATTGTAAATTTTTTATTTTTTTTTTATTTTTGAAAAAAAACGTCGGAGCTAAAAACGCGACCGCGCGTTAGTGCGCGTTTTTTGACGCTCGCGTTTTTTCCTGCCTAATTCTGACGCTGAGGAACGCACTGGCCCTGGGTTTTTTTTACAGCTTACAAACGCCTATGCTCTTTACAGCTCAAAAACGCCTAGGTGGGCATGAAGCTATAGACTAACATGGACAGGCGTTTTTAAGCTGTAAAAAACGCTCAAAAACGCGGCTGAAAAAACGCCCGTGGGCATGAGGCCTTAAGAGCAGTTTGCCATTCCCCCCCCCCCCCCCAACTGCTCCTGAACCCTGATCTATGTTATCTTATCAGTACATGTACACAGGGTTGTTTACAGTCGTTTCTAGGCAGTTGAGTTTAGAGGCTTTTTTGGAACGCAAAAACAAATGGGTTCAGAAGCTGAGTTTAGAGGCATTTCAAGCGCCAAACGTGGCTAAAAGCGGCAAATCGTGTTTAGGCACGTTTCATTTACAGGCTTTCACATTTTTTTTTTAAACGCAAAACACTGTTAAGCGCGGCAAAACTGACGTTTTAAAAACGTGGGTTACTATCTTTCAAGTTAAAGGCTTCATGTACAAGGGACGTTTTTACAACTGCTCCTGAACGATTTAAACGACAGATAGTAAGCCATGTCTAAAACCTCAGTTTTGCCGCGTTTGTGTTTAAAAAAATAAAAACGCTATTTTTTTTAAATAGCCAAAAATGAAAAACGCCTATAAACGAAACGCGGCTAACCGCAGGTTACCGTGTTTAGCGTCAAACTTCGGCGTCTGAACTAATTTTTTTGCATTCAAAGGCCTATAAACGCAACTGCCTAAAAAAGGACTATAAAAACGAACCTGTGTACATGTACACATAAGATAACATTGAATGAGTCCAGGGGCAGTTGGAAAAAAAAAAAAAAAAAAAGTGTCCAACTGCCTCTGAACGTCCCTTTAGCAGCAGCAGTGTACATGGGGCCAAATCGTTAGGGAGAGGTTGTAAAAACGTCTCGTGTACATGAAGCCTTAAGCCCCGTACACACGGTCGGACTTTTGGCCAACAAACTTCATTTTGAGCAAGTGGGACCAACAATCCGACCGTGTGTACGCTCCATCGGACAAACTTTTTTTGCTTTTTTCTTGTTTTCAGCGGACAAAAGTTGGGTCTGCAAACGGACAAACTTTTGCCCAACAAAAGTCCAATGGAGCAAAGTCCAACCGTGTGTACAGAAAACCATCAGACTTTTGTCCGATGGACAAAACAACTTATGTTAAAATCAACCAACAATAGCAGAAGTTGACCAAAGGGTGGCGGTAAAGAGCAGAAAAGAGCAGAAAAACCACGTGATGTTGCAAAAAGTTTTGGGAAAGTTTGCAGAAAAGTCAGAGCGTGTGTATGCTATGGGTGTTCCCGACCAACTCCGTTCGGACAAAAAACCACGGAAAAGTCAGATGGAAGTCCGACCGTGTGTACGGGGCTTAAGTCTCACGTGTCCATTTTTTTTAACTAGGGGTAGGTGATATCCATCTGCCTTTACTTTCTGGAACTCTGGGTCTGCCTCCTGAACATGTAGACTTTTCCCAGGACACATCTATAAGGGCGGCATCAGCAGTACCTTAACGTGGTTCTAAAGGATCAAGATTATAGGCGCATAAAATGCACGAAGGTTAAACAAACAACAAACACCTTCTCTGTGCAGCAGCAGCCCCCCCCCCAATACTTACCCGAGCCACATCACGATCCAGCCATGTGCACGAAAGCCTCAGCTCTCTGGGGACTCTTACTCCTCATTGGCTAAGGCATTGGCTCCTGCTGCTGACGCCAATCACAGTTAGCAAGCCAATTAGGGAGAGGAGCAGGGCCCCACAGCTTCCTCTGCGAGACTTTGCATGAGGGAGAGGCCTGGAGTGATGGTGGGGGACCCGAGAAGGAGGAGGATCTGAGCTGCTCTGTGCAAAACCACTGCACAGAGCAGGCAAGTATAACCCATTTCTTTTTTTTTTTTTTTAAAGAAACCAGGAACTGGACAAAAAAAACAGCATGGCCCCATGCAGGCATAAGATAAAGAGAAAAAAAACACGCATTTAAAGAGCAGCTTATGAGGAGTGATTACGTGCATACATGTGTGTAAACGCATGTGAGCGTAAAATTATTCCAAGGGCTACAATAAATAACATAACATTCTGGCCAGTAGAACGCATTTACACTCAAAAACACCACACACACACCTTTAGTGGCATTTTTTTCTGCCAATTTCTAGCAGACAAAATTCACATATATGAAGCATAAATTCATATGCCTGTGTGCATAAGGCCCAATTGTAAGTAAAAGCAGAAAATGTTTAACTAATCTGCATGTGCAGTTCTGCTGCAGTGTTTGTTAGTGAAAAGAGGGGCCCTTAATGCAGTACAAGTAAATAGCTTGTAAAGTTTGGATATCACTACGGTTTTAGAATATATATGACAAGGGAGGACAGTCAATTTTGATTCTACTCAGTAGTTAAGGATGCCTTTGTTCATACTGGTCTTCATGAACTTCTACCTCGATTGTATTACTGGTGGATGATTGAAGGGTATTCAAGACAAAACTAAAATATATAGACTATACAATATTTCAACTGCAAACCGAGCCCACAAAAAATTATATACTTTAATATTCTAACAACAAACAAAAGGTGTACCCACATTCCTTTGGAATGAGGAGCTTTTTAGATTAATTCAAACCTCACCGGGTATTATGCCAAGCTGGCAGAGTTCTAGTGACGCACTTTTATTATTTCACTGACAATAGAAAGTAACCAGAAAACAAAAAACTGTTAAAAATGGGGAAGAGCAGATTACACAAAGCGGCACTGTGTACTAATCAGCCAAATAGCTCATCTGATTCCACTGAGATTAAGCAATGTTATGTTAGAAGGATCAGAAAGTCTGTTTAAAAAAAAAAAAAAAAGCAGAAGAAGATGTAGATCAACAAACTAAGGCCGACCATACACAATTCATTTTTTTCCCCCATTCAACCAGCAGGTAAATTAGGGCTGCAAATTACTATTTTCATAATTGATTAGTTGGCCGATTATTCAGCTAGATAACCTTAACAAAAAAGTGTGGTGTATAAATTAGTTAGTATGTTAAGTTTAATATAAAAAGGCAATTTATTGTTAAATATCTATGCAGTGGTAAATATAAAATAACCAACTATACAGTATATGGTTAGAGAGCAAAAGCTCTAATCCACTCTGAGAACAGACAGAAGAGATCTATACTTTATATACCATTAGGAGATTGAATCTGGTAAATAGCATCAGACTCCGAGATCAATTTTTTAAATAAAAATTAAAGACGGTTTTGCAGATTTTCAGACAGAACTGTAATATATTATGTATGACAGACACCCTTGTCATAGGTAGGTGGCTTGATAAAAAACTACCTGTGCCTGCTATCACTTATGCTGGCCATACAAAAACAATGTCTTTCTTCAAAAACTATTTCATGTTAAGAACCTTTTGTTCGATTTTTTAATCCTTAATGGGGTCAAATCAACATTTGTTTTCGACCACAGTGATGGGAAAATTCGAAGGAGCAGAATAGAAAACTTCTTGTGTATGCGGGTTTTTGTTCAGAAATTACCCAAAATTTTTAAAACTGAATGGTAAAAGCAAGAGAAATTTTCAAAAACAACATTTTCTTTCATTCAGCGAATGTACAAAGATTTTTCGGAATGAATATTCTAGTCCGAAAATCGATACGTGTGTGGCCAGCATAAGGCTCGGTTCACACCTATGCAGTTTGCATTTGATCTGTTTTTGCTGTGCTTTGCATTTTGAATTTTTTATGCTTACTTTTGGCCAATTTGTTGATGGGTAGATTGAAAAAAAAAAAATGCAAATCGTGGCAACAATGCACTACATGCTTTTCTGCAGATTCTCTGATAAACCAAAAAATAAATAAAAAGCACAGTTTTGCATTGAAAAAGTCTTTGACCCTTTCCAAATACACAGCGGCTGAAAAAAGCATAGATGGTTTCCCATGGGAGAGGTTCACATGTTAAATGAACTGTAGTGCGTTTCTGCAAAAAAGCACCAAAAACATCACACAGGTGTGAACCAGGCCTAAGATGTTTAGTAGCAGCAGCATGCTTTTTTTTTTGTATCACCTGTCACAATGGGGTAAAAAATAAAAATAAATAGGAGTTCTTTTATAGTACAAAAAAAAGCACATAATCGCTACTATAAGGGGTCCATTTATACTGTGAAACAGTGAAAGTAATAATATATATTACATAATAGTAAATACACCCAGAAGGAGGGCATTTTAACTAAGAGTCAGACATAAATCTATATGAAGGGAGATATAAATCTTTTACATTAACCGCTTGCCGACCAGCTGCTTTCGTTATACGGTGGCAGGTCTAATCTCCTGCTCAAATCACCATAGCTGTACGGTGGCTCGTGCAGGCACAATAGCGGGCCGGTGGCGCATGCTGCGGGAGCGTGCCCGCGGGTTCGGGTGGACTCTGCCTATTTTAATGCCCTCTATTACCTCCAGTCTATCAGCCTCTACCCTATGGGTTCAGATGCTGATCTTCCCTGCAGTGCCTTTAACCACTTAAGGACCGCCGCATGACTATACATGTCCTCTTTTTGAAGAGGGATATCTCGGTAACGGCAGCAGCTGCTGCCACAACCGAAGTGTCCATCTCTTCAGGCGGCGGTCCAGTAAAATGACAATGGTGGTCTCTGCGGTGGTCCCTCCCGACGCTCATCCGCGCGCTCCGCCACTTACCGGAGCAGTCGGTAGCGGCAGAGGCGATCGGGTCCTTTTTGTGGCGGAGTATGGATACGAGTGAGGGCAAGATGGCCCCCACCCATCTCCATACCATAGCAGGGCGGAAGAGACGTCAAAACGTCACTTCCGCCCATACGTCTTAAAGGGCCAATTTATTGCTGTAATTTTTTCTAATGACAATTTTTTTTTTATTGCATTTTATAGTCTAAATATGAGATCTGAGGTCTTTTTGACCCCAGATCTCATATTTAAAAAGGGGTTGTAAAGGTTTGTTTTTTATTTTCAAAATAGGTTCCTTTAAGCTAGCGTATTGTTGGTTCACTTACCTTTTCCTTCGATTTCCCTTCTAAATGTTTTTTTTCTTTGTCTGAATTTCTCACTTCCTGTTCCTCCTCAGTAAGCTGTTCAGTAATCTGTTCTGGCTGACTAAACACCGCTCAGATGATGGGGACAAGCTTACAGAGGAGAAACAGGAAGTGAGAAATTCAGACAAAGAAAAATAGGATTTTTGTACTCACCGTAAAATCCATTTCTCTGACATCCATGGACCGACACGGCGTGTCTTACACTTGACAAGTGGGTATATGTCCCTGCTTGCAGGAGAAGACCTAGGCAGAATGTTAAAACATTCCAGAACAAACCAGAGCTGAAAAGCCCCGCCCAGGGGGGCGGTCCCTCCGGACATTACCCTCACACCTGCAGCTAGCAGGCCTCAGTTCGTAACAAAGCAGCACAAACTTAAAGGAAGGGTGGGTGCCATGTCGGTCCATGGATGTCAGAGAAATGGATTTTACGGTGAGTGAGTACAAAAATCCTATTTTCTCTTATCCATGGACCGACACGGCGTGTCTTACACTTTACACGTGGGATGTCCCAAAGCAGTGTCAAGAGGGATGGGAGCAGTATAAATGGAAAAACCAAAAAACTTCAGTCCAAACAAGGCAGAGCTCCTCAACGGAGGAGTTGCCATTTTTAACAGAGGCCTGCAACCCCTTGCGGCCGAAGGAAGCATCCGGAGGTGCAGCCACATCAACCGTATAAAACTTAGAAAGGGTATGAACAGGTCGTCACTTGTGCAACCGACGCTTGATGTCGGAAAACCCAGGAAGCACCAATTGCCCTGGTGGAATGTCCGATCCACCTAGAAAAAAGGTGGCAGACGAAGCCGCTTGACCCCGTTTCTGACCAGAGAGTCAACCAGAGAGTAGACTTCCGAATAGAAGCAGCAGACAGGCACACCCGCAAGGCTCGTACCACATTCAAAGTGTGCCGCGCACACTCTGGGATGCGATGGGCGAGGACTCTAGGACGGGAGGACAATGTCCTCATTTCAGGTGAAAGGTCGAGATCACCCTTGAGAAAGTCGCGGATGCAACACAGCCTTATCCTTATGGATGACTAAACATGGCGACTTGCAGTACAAGGTCGCCAATTCAGATACTCGTCTAACAGAAGTGATTGCCACTAAAAGGGCCACCCTCTGAGACAAAGTGAAGAGGGGAATATCCCTGATATTCTCAAAAGGAGGTTCCTGGAGAACCGAGAGTACCAATTCCAATCCCACGGGGGGAGAGGAGACTTGACAGGAGGGAGCCCATGGCGAACCCCCTGCACAAGGGTGCCAACCAAGGAATGACCCGCTAGTGGTCACCAAAAGAAGACGGCCAAGGCCGAAACTGACCCTTAATGATACTCAAAGCGAGCCTTTGGGCCACGCCATGCTGTAGGAAACGCAGGATTCCAAGGACGGAATACGTCCGAGGATTTCAGTCCAGCTCTTCGCACATGGCGAAGTAAGCTTTTCCAGGTACAGAGATAGTTCTGGAGGAAGACTTCCGTGTCCTTAATATGGACGAAATGACCTAAGTCCGAGAGACCTCGGTCTCTCAACACCTGGCTTTAAACAACCATGAAATATATGACTTTGAGACAGAAAGTCCTCCCTTATTGACAACCATCAGGGAACGGCAGCGACGAGACGTACCAGATCGGCGTACCAGTGAAGCCGAGGTCAATCCGGAGCAATGAGGATCACCGGAATTCCCTTGGTCGCCACCCTGCGCAGCAGGCGAGGAAGCAACTGCAGCGGAGGATAAACGTATATCAGGTGATCATGACCCCATGGGCCACTGACGCCTCTGCCCAAGGATCCCTGGATCTGGCCACAAATCTCGACAACTTGCAATTGAGTCGAGAGGCCATCGGGTCCACCTCCGGCGTGCCCCACCGTCTGTGTGGCAAAGGAGTTGAAATACCTCCGGGTGCAAGGACCACTCTCCCTGGTCCAACATCTGGCGACCCAATAGTCCGCCAGTTCTATGCCCGGAATGTAAGCGGCCGACAGAGCCGGCACGCTTCTTTTAGCCCCCTTCAGGGTACGGGGGACCTCGGAAGCCGCAGCTGAGCTCCGAGTCCCCCCTTGATGGTCGACATACGCCATCACCGTGACTTGTCCGACAGGATCCTAATGGAACTATCCTGCAATCTCTCAGACCACGAGGATAGGCACAGTCTGATGGCCCGTATTTCCAGAACATTGATCGGCAAACGGGCTTCGTACGGAGTCCAAGCCCTTGGGCCAACAGGACTCCCAGACTACACCCCAGCCCTTCAGGCTGGCGTCCGTAGTGAACACCGTCCATTGGACGGGGAGGAACGACTTCCCGGACCGAAGAGCCGGGGACCCAAACTCCATGTCAGGGACGCCCGACCAGGTGGCTCACCTGGATCGGAAAATCCAAAGACAACGCGGATTTGTCCCAAGGGAACAAGATCTCCTTCTGCAATGCCCTGGTGTGTGATTGGGCATACGGAATGGCCTCAAAAGAGGTCACCATGAGTCCCAGGACTCCCATGCAAAAAACGGATTGACGACCATTCTTTGGGATGTCAGCATCCGCACTGCAGACCGAAGTGTCAGTAGCTTCCCCGGAGGTAGGAATACCTTTTGCCTCCAAGGAATCCAGAATCAGACCGAGATTCCAGATAGCCCATGACAGCAATGCCTTGCTGTCTCAGCAAGCTAGAACCGGCACAAGCACCTTGGTAAACACCCTCGGTGCCGGGGCTAGGCCGAAAGGAAGAGCCACAAATTGATAGTGGACTTCGCCGATCTGCGCTTGCGATCGGCGAACATACAAGTAGGTGTCCTTGATTTCCAAGGTCGCCAGAAAATCCCCTTGACGGAGTGTACTGACCACCGTGCGAATGGATTCCATTGCACCTTCACGAAGGCATTCAGGACCTGGAGGTCCAAGATAGGCCGAACCCCGTCCCTTTTTTGGGCCGACAAACAATTCGAGTAGAATCCCTGAAACCTCTCCTGTGACGGAACCGGCACATTCACTCCGGACCTTAAACCTGAATAGGCCCCTATAGGGCCACCCGACGGGCAGGAAGGAGAGAAAGATTCGAGGGAAGAATCTGTCTGGAATTAGGAACGGAACCTATCCTGTAACCTGGAGGTGATCACCTCGCACACCCACCAGTAGGAGATCCGGGAGGTCCATTGATCCGTGGACCTGCAAAGTCGTCCCCCCTACCCCAGAGTCGGGAGGGGGCAAGACTTCACACGGAGGCGGGCTAGGGAGCCGGCTTGTTCGGCATACGCACCCAGGGGCGCTCGTGTCCACCAGCCGTACCGCTGTCAGTCTGGGAGGGCCTCCCCGTTGATTGATGAAAAAAAAAACCTTTTTTCTGGAAAGGAAGGACCCTGCTTATAGCGGCCTCCTTGCCAGCCTGAGGAAGAACAGTGCTTTTACCTCCCGTGACATCCTTGATGATGTCATCCAGCGCAGCACCGGAAAGCCTACCACCTTTCAATGGTAAACCCTTCGGAGGCTTTTTAGAAGCTAGGTCAGCAGACCAGCATTTCAACCAGATCAGACAATGCAATAACCTGAGTTATAAGGGGCCGCGTCAAACGTGGCGTCGCCACATAAACCAGGCCCTGCACCATTTGTGGGCCAGAGCAATAGTGTCTGGAGGAAGATCATGCTCCTGTATTAGTTGCCCATCCCGCAAGTGTTGGAGACACAAGGGTCGCCGCTACCACAAGCCGTAGGGCGGACCCCAACAAGGCAAACATAGCTCTACTCACCACTTCTGACCTCCTGTGAGTGGGGTCCTTTAATGCAGGAGTCCCCTCCACCGGGAGAATGGTGGCCTTGTGCAACCGGGCGACTGGAGGGTCGACCACTGGGGGAGAAGCCCACGTTTTAAGTAGGGCATTTTCAAAGGGGTATCTATAGGCAAACGCTGCGGGACCATAAAAAAGTCTTCTGCGCCTTTTTCCCCAGACCTTGTCAGTGAGCTGGTCAAAGAAAGGTACATATTGAAAAAACACTTTTTAGAAGGCCCGGCCCTAAGGAACCAGAGGAGCCCGTCCGCCTGAGGTTCTGCATCCGCAGCATTTAGCTTGCGAGTGTCCCTCACTGCATCAATGAGTTCACAAAACAAGCACCCTGTCATTTACCGACACAGAACTGGAGTTTTCCTTGCAAGGAATGTCCTGTTCAAAACCATCAAATATATATTTAGAGCTAGGGTCCTGAGCGGTAGTGGCTAGGCCCATATCTGAATCAGCGCACACACCCCCCCCCCTTTTTTTTTTTGTGGAAAAAAAGTGGGGATAGGGGCTTTTTTGCTCCCTTGCGCTCACACACTGCTTCCTCCCGGTCAGATTAATGATACCAGGACTGCCGACAACTGGTCCCTAAGGACCGCAGGTGCAGGAGCACTGTCAGTTGTCTCTAACAGTGTGAAGAAACAGGTGAACCAGACTCCAATATTGCCATGCTCTGAGACCTTATTCACCATTACAGTGAATAATACAGCCCACCCACAGGCCGTGCTGGGGCTGAGGAGGGGATACCTGGAGTACTCACCACCCCTAGGGACCGCTCGGTACCGCTGTATGAGCCACGCTGTATGAGTCGCGCTGTAGCGCTGGTGCAGCCTGAGGTGAAGAATCTGTGAGGATGTGTGTATTTCGCGCCGTACAGCAGCGCTGCTAGAGGCCGAAAACGAAAGTGAAAGTGCCGCGGCTACAAGAAAATGGCCACCGGGCACCAGTATAACTATGCATTAAGCCCCAGCCAAAATGGCCGCCAATGGCGCACTTTTAAAAAAAACAAAACACCGCGCCAATGGCGCACAGAAAACACAGCCAGTCCCCCAGAACACTCCCCAAACAAAATAACAGTCATGGAGCAGCCCCCCCAGGGCAGAGTGACCCCCCAAGCATCCCCACACAGCACAACAGGGTGCAGAGAGCAGCATAACAGGGGGGAGACAGGGAGAACCCCCCACACACAGAAACACAGCCAGCATGTACTCACCTTGCAGCAGGAGAGACTACTTACCCATCCCGCAAGCACCTTGGAGAACACCCCTGGTGCCCATAGAGGGACTCACTGGCTTGTTTCAGACAGGCCTATCACAGTCGTACTGCGTAGCTGTCGGCCCCGTCCACCGCGAAAGATACAGTAGGTACTGTTCGATCTTGAGAGGACCGCGGGAGCATGAAAGCAACCCGGCCACCCCTGGAGCCATGGGGTATGTCGTGACCTGAGTCTCATGCACACAAGGCGAGGATCAGCACGCTCGATGGTCGGACATGGAAGACTACGAGGATACTAGTGTACCCAACCTGTTGCCCAGCCGACAGTTGATTGAAGGTCTCAAAAATAAAATAATAAAATTCCCAAAAGGAATAAAAATTAAAAGTAAAATCTTCCAGGAGACTGGCTCCTGAGAGAGCCACATCTTCTCCTTCTGCTAGGCAGAAAAAAACTGAGGCCTGCTAGCTGCAGGTGTGAGGGCAATGTCCGGAGGGACCGCCCCCCTGGGCGGGGCTGTTCAGCTCTGGAATGTTTTAACATTTAACATTCTGCCTAGGTCTTCTCCTGCAAGCAGGGACATATACCCACTTGTCAAGTGTAAGACACGCCGTGTCGGTCCATGGATAAGAGAAAAATCGAAGGAAAAAGGTAAGTGAACCAACAATGCTTAACAGAACCTATTTAGAAAATAAAAAACGAACCTTTACAACCCCCTTTAAGAGGACCTGTCATTATTTTTTCTATTACAAGGGATGTTTACATTCCTTGTAATAGGAATAAAAGTGACACAATTTTTATTTAAAACAGTGTAAAAATAAAAAAATTTAGTACAATAAATTTTTATTTTATTTTTAAAGCGCCCCATCCCGACAAGCTCGTGCGCAGAAGCGAACGCATACGTGAGTAACACCCGCATATGAAAACGGTGTTCAAACCACACATGCGAGGTATCGCTGCGATCGTTAGAGCGAGTGCAATAATTCTAGCCCTAGACCTCCTCTAACTCAAAACATGTGACCTGTAGAATATTTTAAACATCGCCTATGGAGATTAAGGGTAAAAGTTTGACGCCATTCCACGAGTGGGCGCAATTCTGAAGCGTGACATGTTGGGTATTATTTTACTCGGCGCAACATTATCTTTCACAATATCAAAAAAAAAATTGGGCCAACTTCACTGTTGTCTTATTTTTTAATTCAAATAATTTAATAATTTAATAATTTAATTCAAAGTGACTTTTTTCAAAGAAAAAAAAAAAAAAAGTGTGCTTGTAAGACCACTGCGCAAATACGGTGTGACAAAGTATTACAATGACCGCCATTTTATTCTTTAGGGTGTTATAAAAAAAAAAAAAAAAAAAAAAATGTATAATGTTTGGGGGTTCCAAGTAATTTTTTTTTTTTTGATAGAAAATTACTTGTTTTTAACGTGTAAACAGAGTCTGAAAAACAGGCTCAAGGCTTAAGTGGTTAGTGATTTTTTTTAAAAACATATTATACTTACCGGCTCTGTGTAATGGTTTTGCACAGAGCAGCCCCGATTCTCCGCTTCTGGGGTCTCCCACCTTCAAAGTGCCACAAAAGCAAGATGCCAAGTATTGTATAGAGTGCCCCTGTAGCAAAATAAAATAAAATAAAAAAACCACACACCCCTTCTGCCTTTAGAACCACTCACTTCCTGCCAAGGACTACATGTCCCATGAGGCATTGCTCCTCACATTTACATTCACAAGTCCTCAGGCAATTACTGACATGTATGGACAGTGTACTGAGCTGTATGTGTGCTGCACTGTATTTCTAGATATGCAAACAAATACATTCTGCATGCAGGTCAACTAATTGGCTGGCCGATTAACCAATTAGAAAAAATAGTGACAACTATTTTCATAACCGATTAGTTGTTTCGGCTCCAAGCAGTTCGGAAAAAAAAAAAAGGCAGATTCCCACATTTATATCAAATCCTTCCCATTCAGCTATTGTATTCTGCTGGCGGGCAGCCTTCCATATCATTGTAAAAGAACATATTTCACTGCTAAGAACATATTTCACTGCTAAACTCAGCTTTTCATTCTTCTCATAAGAAAGTTCAATTTAAAATATAATAAAAATAAGTGAAAATGTCCAAATTGGGCCCAATTAGCCATTTTCCCTTCCCGTGTCATGTAACTTGTTACAAGGTCCTAGGTGTGAATAGGGAGCAGGTGTGTTCAATTTGGTGTTCTCGCCCTCTTTCATACTGGTCACTGGAAGTTCAGCATGGCACCTCATGGCAAAGAACTCTAAAGATCGGAAAAAAAAGAATTGTTGCTCTACATGAAGATGGCCTAGGCTAGAAGATTGCCAAGACCCTGAAACTGAGCTGCAGCACAGTGGCCAAGATTATACCACGGTTTAACAGGACAGGTTCCACTCAGAACAAGCCTCTCCATGGTCAACCAAAAAAGTTGAGTGCACGTGCTCAGCATCATATCCAGAGGTTGTCTTTGGCAAATAGACTTATGAGTGCCTCCAGCATTTCTGCCAAAGTTGAAGGGGTGGTGGTCAGCCTGTCAGTGCTCAGACCATACGCCGTACACTGCATCAAATTGGTCTGCATGGCTGTCGTCCCAGAAGGAAGCCTCTTCTAAAGATGATGCACAAGAAAGCCCACAAACAGTTTGCTGAAGACAAGCAGACTAAGGACATGGATTACTGGAACCATGTCCTGTGGTCTAATGAGACCAAGATAAACGTATTTGGTTCAGATGGTGTCAAGCGTGTGTACTCCCTCACCTGGTTGCCACCACAAAGACAAGTGTGTCTTGTCTACAGTCAAGCACAGGGGTGCTACAGTTCATTGAGGGAACCATGAATGGCAGGGCAGTATTATAACAACCCCAAGCACACCTCCAAGACGACAACTGCCTTGCTAAAGAAGCTGAGGGTAAAGGTGATGGACTGGCCAAGCATGTCTCCAGACCTAAACCCTATTGAGCATCTGTGGGGCATCCTCAAATGGAAGCTGGAGGAGCGCAAGGTCTCCCAACATCCACCAGCTCTGTGAAGTCGTCATGGAAGAGTGAAAGGATTCCAGTGGCAACCTCTGAAGCTCTGGAGAACTTAACGCCCAATTGGGTTAAGGCAGTGCTGGAAAATAATGATGGCCACACAAAATATTGACCCTTTGGGCCCAATTTGGATATTTTCAGTATGTACTCACTTTTGTTGCCAGCGGTTTAGACATTAAAGTGGTTGTAAACCCACTTTTTCAACTTGCACCTACAGGTAAGCCTAGATTAAGGCTTACCTGTAGGTGCAAGAAATATCTCCTAAACCTACACGGTTTAGGAGATATTTAGTAAAAATTACATTGCTCCGTGTCTACAGCGCATGCGCGCCGTAGAGAACGGCGCATTCATGGGGTTAATCCCATTCACAAAATCGGCTACTTCCCAGCAATAGCTGGGCGTAGCCGATTGTGACGGCTCTTGCGCGCATGCGCAGAGTGACGTCACCGCCGCTCCGGCCAATCACAGCGCCGGAGCTGCGCTGTGATTGGCTGCAGCGGCGATACCCGGAAGTAACCTTCCGGCTATCGCCGCAGCGATGGATGCGGCTAGATGGAGGGACGCGGACGGCTTCGGGGGCCCCGATCTAAGGTAAGTGGTACATAATGAGCTAATATGCTAGTCATACTAGCTCATTATGCCTTTCTCTTACAGGTGGGGGGGGGGGGGGGGAACTAAATGTGGGTTTACAACCACTTTAATGGCTGCGTGTTGAGTTATTTTGAGGGGACAGCAAATTTACACTGTTATACAAGCTGTACACCAACTACTGTACATTGTAGCAAAGTGTCATTTCTTCAGTGTTGTCACATTAAAAGATATAAAAATACTTTAAAAAAATGTGAGGGGTGTACTCACCTTTGTGAGCAAGACCCCTTTCACACTGAGGGCGTATTGCAGGCGCTATAGCGTTAAAAATAGTGCCTGCAATCCGCCCTCAAACAGCTGCTCCATTGTCTCCAGTGTGAAAGCCTGAGGGCTTTCACACGGGAGCGCTGCACTCCAGTAAAAAAAAAAAAAAAAAAAAGTCTTCAGAGCGGTGTGTTTACCGCTCCTCCACCACTCCTGCCCATTGAAATCAATGGGACAGCGTGGCTATACCGCCCGCAATGCGCTGCTTCAGTGGCACTTTCTTGCCATAAAAAGATTTTGTTGTGGTATGGATAGGCACACACGAGCAAACGCTCCAAAAAGCAATCTGTCTCGTGGTTCAGAACACCGCTGTCAAGCGTTTTGGAAGTAATCCTGCTGCCTTCTGAATGACAGTTTTTTTTTTTTCCTGCTAAATGGAATTTTATAATGGGACTGGGCTTAAAAAAAAAAAAAAAAAAAAAGAGAAGAGAAGAAGGAAAATTGAGTATGACCTGTCTCAACCTGAACACCAACATGATATATAGAGATTATATACATACATACACACACACACACACACACACACACAGGAACCTTGGATTGCGAGTAACGCGGTTAACGAGCATTTTGTAATACGAGCACTGTATTTTGAAAAATTCTGACTGTTTGCGAGTGTTGTCTCGCAAAACGAGTGGGATTCAAGCAAAAGCGGTGTGAGAGAGAGTGAGAGAGAGTGTGAGAGAGAGAGTGAGAGAGAGTGTGAGAGAGAGTGTGAGAGAGAGTGTGAGAGAGAGTGTGAGAGAGAGTGTGAGAGAGAGTGTGAGAGAGAGTGTGAGAGAGAGTGTGAGAGAGAGTGTGAGAGAGAGTGTGAGAGAGAGTGTGAGAGAGAGTGTGAGAGAGAGTGTGAGAGAGAGTGTGAGAGAGAGTGTGAGAGAGAGAGTGTGAGAGAGAGTGTGAGAGAGAGTGTGAGAGAGAGTGTGAGAGAGAGTGTGAGAGAGAGTGTGTGAGAGAGAGTGTGAGAGAGAGTGTGTGAGAGAGAGTGTGTGAGAGAGAGTGTGTGAGAGAGAGTGTGTGAGAGAGAGTGTGTGAGAGAGAGTGTGTGAGAGAGAGTGTGTGAGAGAGAGTGTGTGAGAGAGAGTGTGTGAGAGAGAGTGTGTGAGAGAGTGTGTGAGAGAGAGTGTGTGAGAGAGAGTGTGTGAGAGAGAGTGTGTGAGAGAGAGTGTGTGAGAGAGAGTGTGTGAGAGAGAGTGTGTGAGAGAGAGTGTGTGAGAGAGAGTGTGTGAGAGAGAGTGTGTGAGAGAGAGTGTGTGAGAGAGAGTGTGTGAGAGAGAGTGTGTGAGAGAGAGTGTGAGAGAGAGTGTGTGAGAGAGAGTGTGTGAGAGAGAGTGTGTGAGAGAGAGTGTGTGAGAGAGAGTGTGTGAGAGAGAGTGTGTGAGAGAGAGTGTGTGAGAGAGAGTGTGTGAGAGAGAGTGTGTGAGAGAGAGTGTGTGAGAGAGTGTGTGAGAGAGAGTGTGTGAGAGAGTGTGTGAGAGAGAGTGTGTGAGAGAGTGTGTGAGAGAGAGTGTGAGAGAGTGTGTGAGAGAGTGTGTGAGAGAGTGTGTGAGAGAGTGTGTGAGAGAGTGTGTGAGAGAGTGTGTGAGAGAGTGTGTGAGAGAGTGTGAGAGAGAGTGTGAGAGAGAGTGTGAGAGAGAGTGTGAGAGAGTGTGAGAGTGAGATCTTCTGTGTGTGAAGAAGGGGGGGGGGGGGGTTATATAAATGGGACTAATGCAATCCAACTGCAAGTCAAGCACCACTCCTTAAGAGCCCTTTCACACTGGAGCGCCCATAGCGCCGGCGGTAAAAACGCCGCTATTTTTACTGCCGACGCTATGGGCGGATTTGTGGCGCATTTCGACCACTAGCGGGGGGCAGTTTTACCCCCTGCTAGTGGCCGAGAAAGGGTTAAAACCGCCCGCAATGGTTTGCTGAAGCAGCGCATTGCGTGCGGTATAGCCGCGTTGTCCCATTCATTTCAATGGGCTCCTTCACCACTGCAAAGATGCGGCTAGCAGGACTTTTTCTAACGTCCTGCTAGCGCAACGCTCCAGTGGGAAAGCCCTCTGGCTTTCTCACTGGAAAGAATGGGGCAGCAGTTTAGCAGGCACTATTTTTAACGCTATAGCGCCTGCAAAATGCTCCAGTGTGAAAGGGGTCTTAATGCGCCCTGTTTACTCAACCATGGAAGAAAGTAGGTGGGGCCAGAAAGACAAAAGTAAATACAAAAAATAAGGTATATACTCGAGTATAAGCCGAGGCACCTAATTTTACCACAAAAAAACTGGGAAAACATATTGATTCGAGTATAAGCCTAGGGTGTCCATCTGCATGCCTCACTGTGCCCAATCTCCCTACCTGATCTCCAGCGCTGTGTGACTAGACTGACGTTTAACATTGGAGTCTATGGAAGGGGTGCCCGGATTTGGGGGGGGGGGGGAGAAAGAGGAAAAAAATAAATCAAAAAAATAAATCAAAAAAAAGGTGCTCCCCAGCCGTAGGTCCCCTGGACAACAAACTTTGCACACTTGTAGAGGAAGAGTGGGACTACATGTGCCAAGTTTGGGGTCCAGGGGACCTACGGCTGGCCGGGATCAGGCGCACAAAAGGTGAATATGGACACAGACTTGAGTATAAGCCAAGGGGGCATTTTCAGCACACAAAAAAAAAGTGCTGAAAAACTCGGCTTATACTCGAGTATATACGGTAGATTTGAAAAATAAAATGCACTGTAAAGTATGCTGCAGGTAGGCACTGCTAAAAAAGTTATTGCTGCTGCTCCTTACTGTGAGCACATGCTCCAATGTCTGCAAATTGTTCACATTTTCAAGAAAATGTCCAACACCCAGACGGGTACACACAATCCTGAAAGGTTGTAAACCTGTACTCCAATGGTTAAATGCTTCACTTTAGGCTGGGTTCACACTATGTGTCCGCAGAGCACAGCAGGGGGTCTGGTGCGTCCCCGTTCACCGCTTTAGGTCTTAATTAGGGCCAAATTTTGGGCTGAATTCGAAACTGAGCCAAAGACGCACAGGACTCTTCCCGCAGATGTGTGAACCGCTCCATTGAGAGCCGGTCACACTCTGTCATGCAAGATGGATGCGGGGAAACACATCCAATTCGCAATAGTGTGAACCCAGCCTGAAGGTACAGCATCTAGAAAAGCAGTAAAAATTATATATATATATATATATATATATATATATATATATATATATATATATATATATAAATCTTGACGTTGTTGATTTAAAAAACTGCCATTTTCTAGAGGCTGAGCCAACCTTCTTCCTTCTTTTTGTTACCAAACAACTTTAGTGTTTTTCATCATTCACTTCTGGCTTTTGCTAAGGGAAGTGATCTGCTCTTTGTCCTTATTTAGTTTTATTATACCTGAGCAGTATCATTAAATACAAAAGCAAATGAAGGAAGGCAATATGGAAATTTCCAGTTTGCATGCCATTATAAAAAAAATAAAAAGTACAAGTATGTTTTGCAATAATATCTTGCATAACTATGTTAAGTTGCAAAAGCACAGTATAGAGTTACAAAACACAAATTATATGCAGAATTCTTTTTAGACACCTGTTTGGAAGAAAATGCCAGGCTAAGACTGCGGACCTCTCTATCTGAAATTGCTAGTTCTCTGGCTGGCCTTTATGCTACGGCTTTAATATTTTCTTATTTACCAAGTCAGAACAAGGATGCATATCACTAGCTGATATATCTTTCTGAAAGATAAATTAGGTCAGTGACTCAAAATAAAGAATCAGCATCACAGACAGGCAAAAAGTGACGTCAGCAATTTAAAGTTAAATATTCAGCTACAAAAAATTAAAATTAAAACCCTGATAGAGTAGGGAAGCCCGCTCAGATCCGCCTGTCTGTTTTTCAGGCGGATGTCAGCGGAGATGTGTCTGTTGACACCCACCTGCCAGCCGCACAAGACAGGCGTATGGAGATAAGATATGTCTGCCATCCGTTTTTGTCCGATCTCTCCATATAAAATTAGCGGGGCTCTGACAGGTCCCTCCCCGCTCAGTGAGCAGAGACTGACCTGTCATCCGCCAGCTCAGCGGAGATCAACAGAGCGATCCCCCCACTGAGCTAACAGACTCCACTGAAACGGATCTGCCTCGTGTGGAAGGGGCTTAGACATTTGTCAGGTTTTTATTACTACATTACAACTGGCACTGTAGCCTTTGCCCCATTACACAAGGACAAAAAAATAATAAGAAGGTGAGTTGCTGGAATAAAAAGGCTCAAATAGCAATAATCTAGCTCTTCCTCAAAATAAATTAGAAAAAAAAAAAAAAAAATTACTCTATACTGTATATATTTTTGACATAATTTTTCCTTAGGGGCATAGGCCTGTATGACGGTCTGCCTGATCCACCTAAAGACTGTGGCAAACGACACCGCTCGGCCCTGTTTTGGACCAGAGAGACACAAACAGTGAGTCAGACTTCCGAATGGAAACAGTAGCAGACGGGTACACCCGTAAGGCTCGTACCCATCTTAATGTATGAAGCGCAAACTCTCAGGGATGCGATGGGTGAGGACACAAGGACGGAAGAACAATGTCCTCCTTAAAAAGGTGAAAGGCTGAGACCACCTTTTGAAAAGAAGGACGGTCGTGGGCGCAACACCGCCATATCCTTATGGAGGACCAAGTAAGGCGACTTGCAGGACAAGGCCGCCAACTCAGACACCCGTCTAACTGAAGTAATGGCCACTAAGAAGGCCACCTTCTGGGACAAGGTCAAGAGAGGAATCTGATATTTTCAAAGGGATGTTCTTGGAGAACCGAGATGCATCAAATTCTGATCCCAAGTAGGGAGAGGAGGATTGACGGGGGGGGGGGGGGGGAATCACATGGCGAACCACCTGCACAAAAAGGTGCCAATCAAGAAATGGCCCAGTAGCGGTCGTTGAAAAAAGACAGCCCGGGCCGAAATCCGACCCTCGATGGTACGCAAGGCCAGCTTTTGGGTCACACCGCGCTGTAAGAACAGCAAAATCCTGGGAACGGAATACGTCCGTGGACGCCAATCAAGCTCCTTGCATAGTGATGCAAGCCTTCCAGGTACGGTGATATATCTTTCTGGAGGAAGGATTTCCGTGCCAACAACATAGATGAGATGACCGAATCCGAGAGACCTCGGTCCCTCAGCACCTGGCTTTAAACAGCCATGCCATTAAGAGAAAAATTGACTAAAACTACAGCTAAGGTTGGGACTTTGAATGAGGCAATATCTAATATGTACCTCCATCCCCGAGTATGTCGAAATAGGAAACTACATTTTGGGACTTTTAGATGAAACACACTGCTAACTGATGAACCAACTATAGTAAACATTGTTTATTAATAGCAAATAAGGCATGACATACACATAATAAACAAGGATAAAACATGGTATTGATAGATCACAAAGTAAAGTCTAGACTCTAGACCATGCAAGATGGTACCTAATTGTCTCAGCATAACATACATGGTAATGTATAATCATAGGTCTCGCTAAATAAAATCTAGACAATACATGGTTGTAACATGTTGGCTCTAAAATAACAAACATGATAATGGGCCTTGGGCATGGAAGCCAATTTTGCAACGGTAACATATAAAAAAGGCAACAATGGTAGTTGGTCCATAAAAAGTGTTATATATCAGTTATATATTACTACTTGTACCCTTTATGCTACTGTGACCTATCTATTGCCAATGTGTTCTTTCCCAATAGCCATGGGGACCAGCTTTGCTGGCTGGAGTCAGGTTTTGTGTCATCTTCCCCGGGAGCTGCGACTCGCACCGCGACCTCCCCCTCCCCTCCCACTGAGGGGTGGGGCGGGTGACGTCACTAGTGATGCCATGCCACCGACGTGGCTATCCATCCACGCTCACCACGAGGGGGGGGTTTGGCGCCAACGCCGAGTGCGGGATGCGGCTCAGGCGGTGGCCCCGCCCCCCTCTGTGACGCTGCGTGGCGTTAACGGTAGCCATTGGTCCACGGCCACCACATATACACCCTCTTTCCACCGCATTTTACACTTTTATTCCACTTCCTTGATATGAGTGCACTTGGACAATCCCCCCCATACCACTTGACAGGTACCTAGAATTCAACTATATTTTCACCTTTCTTACACTTAAATGACATTTATTTTTATACCCTGGCTTATATTCAGGCCTCCTTTGTTATGGCACTTACCCTTGCATCTATAACTACCCTATTTTTCACCCATAACACTCAGGTTTTGTTCCCCAGTCTGTCAGTTGTTAATTTACTGTTAACCCATTAATTTGATATCTCTGGGACTTGAACTATACAATGAAAAGCGACATACAATCCAACTATACATATCTCAGCTGATGATCGGTCACTCTACCTTGCACCCTTACCACTTCCATTGCCGTGCCTCTGGTCATACCGTTTCAGCTCCCGTTTCAGCTCCCGGGGGAGATGTTTCAGATAGCCCATGTCCTACCATTGCTACCATCTCATAGCTTCACCAATATGCTACCAATAGGCGAGAGTGTTTGGGACCTTTTTGCTCCCCCTCTTCTATGCATTAGGTTTTCTACTATTATTATTATTATTATTATTATTATTATTATTATTATTATTACCTTGGCATTTTTTTCATTCTATTATAGATACCCCTGCACTGTGTATCTGCTCCTGACGAGTGGTTATGTATACCACAAAACGCATAGAGCTCTCTTTATGATGATATGGCACAGTACATGTCTTACTATCTGATATATAACACTTTTTATGGACCAACTACCATTGTTCCCTTTTTTATATGTTACCGTTGCAAAATTGGCTTCCATGCCCAAGGCACATTATCATGCATGTTATTTTAGAGCCAACATGTTACAGCCATGTATTGTCTAGATTTTATTAAGTGAGACCTATGATTATCATACATTACCATGTATGTTATGCAGAGACAATTAGGTACCATCTTGCATGGTCTAGACTTTACTTTATGTGATCTATCAATACCATGTTTTATCCTTGTTTATGTGTATGTCATGCCTTATTTGCTATTAATAAACAATGTTTACTATAGTTGGTTCATTAGTTAGCAGTGTGTTTCATCTAAAAGTCCCAAAATGTAGTTTCCTATTTCAGCCATGCCATTAAAGCCAAAGACTGTATAGCAGGATGAAGTATGGGATCATGAGACAGAATGTCCACCCCAATAGACAGTTGCCAAAGAACGTCTGCGACTAGCCGAAGTAGATCGGCGTACCAATGTCGCCGTTCCAGAGCAATGAGGATCACCGGAATGGCCTCGGCCCCTACTCTGCGAAGCAACAGTAGCAGAGGGTAATACTGTCAGATGATACTGCCCCCACGGCCACTAACGCGTCTGCACAGGGGTCCCTGGGACACGAATCTTGACACCTTGCGAGTGAGTCGAGAGGCCATAAAAGGTCCACACTTAGTGCCCCACCTCCGGTAAAGGAGGTGAAAAACACCTCCGGATGCAAGGACCCTTCCCCTGCAATGCACACGGCCGACAGGACCATCCTGCAGCGAGATGTATGAAAATCCCAAAGAGACCCCGGCTTACTGGGTGCCTCAACTGTTGGCCAAGAAAGGCAACTTGACAGAGCTTCCCTAGAAACTCAGTCAGTGGACCAGTAACTCAGCCTCCACAGGTGGCGCAAACCCACCCCGGGCACAGAGACCCTAAAGGCTAAAGCCGTTGCAGTGCACCTGCTGGTCGACTGATAGATGAAGCAGAGGCTTTTGCCCAGTCATTGAGCTACAGAAAACGCCAGAGACGCAGCCACTAATGGGCATAACGCTAACCTCAGCCTGGTGAGCACAGTCCAAGCCAGTGCTTCCGATCACCACTGAAGGCAGGTGGAAAGTGGTACCCCTGATACCAGGGATCCTTATGACAATGCTCCATCCATCACACACTGTGTACCACTGTATCATCCATGCTGCTCTCAACGCAGCGTGTGAGGGAAAACAGTGAGGAAGCTGTGTTAAAGAAAAGCTTGAAGGAACCAAGGGAAACAGCGTCCGCCTGAGGTACCACAGCCACAGCATCCAGCTTGAGAGAGAGTGTTCCTCACATCATCAATGAGTTCACTTACAAGCGCCCTGTCATTCACTGACACAGAACTGGAGTCTTCCTCACAAGGGAATGTCCTGTTCAAAAACAATAAAATATTCAGAGCTAGGGTCCTGAGCAGCAGTAGCTAGGCCCATATCTGAATCAGAGCACTCCTTCACTAAAGAAGTTTGTGGGGAGAGGGGGCTTATAGCTCCCTTGCGCTCGCACACCGCTTCCATTCTGACAAGGAATGATTCCAGGACTGCCGACAACTGGTCCATAGGGACCGCAGGTGCAGGAGCACTGCCTGTTGCCTCTGACAAGTGTGGAGAAGCAGGTGTATCAGACTCCATACTGCCACCCTCTGAGACCCTATACACTTATTATAGTGAATAGTACAGTCCACCCACTGGCTGCGCTGAGGAGGGGATACCCAGAGGATTCACCAACCCTTAAGGACCGTTCAGTTCCGCTGTATGAACCTTGCTGCAGCACAAGTGAAGCCTGAGGAGAGTGTGAGGAGATTTGCGCCGCAGCAGCTCTGCTAGAGGCCGAAACCGAAGTGAAAGCGCAGCGGCTTAAAAAATAAATAAAAAATGGCCGCCGGCCGCATATATTACTGCGCCATTAAACCACGGCAAGATGGCCGCCGAGCGCATTTTTCAAATTCACCACACAGCGCTAATGGCGCACGCAATGAAGTCCCCACACTCATTCACTTTTTTTCCCAGAACACTGCTCCTTTCCACTACACAGATATGAGCGCCCCCAGTCAGGCCTGAGTGACCCCCAAGCACCAGTACAGGGTGCAGAGCAGCATAACAGGGGGGAGACAGGGAGAAACCCCCCAGATAAAGAAACACAGCCAGCATGTACTCACCTGCAGCAGGAGAGACTACTTACCCGTCCCAGAGGGACCCACTGGCTTGTTTCAGACAGACCCATCACAGAGTAGTACTGCGTAGCTGCCGACCCGGTCCACCGCGAAAGATACAGACAGGTACTGTTCAATCTTGACAGGACCTCGGGAGCATAAAAGCAACCCGGCCACCCCTGGAGTCATGGGGGGCATGTCATGAACTGAGTCTCACGCACACAAGGCGAGGATCAGCACGCTCGATGGTCGGACAGGGAAGACTACGGAGGATACCAGTGTACCCAACCTGTTGCCCAGCCGACAGTTGATTGAAGGTCTCAAAAATAAAAAATTCCCAAAGGAATAAAATTTAAAAATAAAATCTTCCAGGAGACTGGCTCCTGAGAGAGCCACGTCTTCTCCTTCTGCTAGGCAAAAAAACTGAGGCTGCTAGCTGCAGGTAGGAGGGTAAAGTCCGGAGGGACCGCCCCCCTGGGCGGGGCTGTTCAGCTCTGGTTTGTTCTAGAACAGGGTTTCTCAACCAGGGTTCCATGAAAGCCAAGGGTTCCTCTAGAGGTTGCTAGGGGTTCCTTGAGCAATAAGCAAGGTCTGCCTCTCTGATAAGTTTCCATTGACACCATTGATCTTTTTAGCATTCTATAAAGGAGGCAATTCTTCCCAGTGACCACAAGTGTAAAGAGCATCCTTCCCACTGACCATCACACTAATTGTACCATGAGTTGTAGACAGTCATTTTTTGCAGGGGTTCCCTGAGACCAGAAATTTTATTTCAAGGGTTCCTCTATGTTGAAAAAGGTCGAGAAAGGCTGTTCTAGAATGTATGTTTCTATCATCCAACATTCTGCCTAGATTTCTCCTGCGAGCAGGGACATATACCCACACGTTTACAGTATCCAGCTGTGTCAGTCAAAGGAATGATGAGTGACAGGTCCTCTTGAAAAGGAGAGATGTGGGGTCTATAAGAAAATGCAGACAATTGACTCCACACATACAAAGCATCTTTTCAGGTTCTAGACTAGAATAAAACACCAAAAGTGAAATTGTTCCCAGCTAATAAGCAATGAAAGCACTTTAAGCCCCAGTTCACACTATAAATTCAACAGGAATGCGCACTGATCTCTTTGTACTTCCTGTCAGTCCGTCCCCTACACAGTAAACACACTGAGGGTACACCGTTAACCCCTCCCCTGCCAATATCATTTATATAGTGATCAGAGTCAGATTTGTTTGCCACAATGTCGCAGTCCCACTAAAAATCACTGATCCCCGCCATTACCAGAATTTTTTTTTTTTTTTTTAAAGTCCCTAAATCTATCCCGTAGTTTGTAGACGCTATAACTTTTGCGCAAACCAATCAATATATGCTTATTGGGATTTTTCTTCAACAAAAATATGCAACAGAAAAAATAATTTACCCAAATTGAATAATACATTTGTTTTACTTCTTCTGGATATGTATTATAGCAGAAAGTTAAAAAAATAAATAAAAATAAAAAATAATAAAAACACACCCCACAGGAGGTAAATACCACCAAAAGAAAGATTTGTGGGGAGACATAAGTTTCATTTGGTTTTAAAAAGTTTCACATATATTTGATTTCATTTTTTTCTTTTAATACAGGAATAAATCAAAGAAAAATAAAATTGAAAGAGCATTTTGCTGTTATTTTTCAAAAAAGCAAAGTCACCAGCATGTGTCCTGGCAAATTCTAGGCAGGCTGCAGCTTTAGATCCCACCGTGAACAAACAAGGCACTTGCGCAGGAGTAGGCCCAAGTACGCCTGTGTGAATGAGGCCTAATTGTGAAGGGTGAGCGAATAGAAAAGATGAAGGTTTGGCTTTAGATTCACTTTAACCGCTTCTGGATCGCTCCACGTACATTGACTGCGGCCGGGCGGCCCGAGTGTGCAAAATCACGTACCTGTAACATGATTTCTTGCACACGGTTTAGGGGGGCGCGCTGCTCCCGCAGTGATTGGACACAGCAGGAGCAAATGAGCGGGTCCGGCGGCAGCCTCGACCTGCCGATCGTTCACGGGAGAGACGGAGCAGCGGCATGCCAATGTAAACAAAGCACAGCGCTGATCTGTCAAGGAGGAAAAGTCAGAGATTGTGTTTCAGCTTAGCTGAATCACGGTCTTTCCCTCCATTGAATCCACCCCCCCCCGTTAGAAACACCTCCCAGGGAACACATTTAACCCCCTGAGCGCCCCTTAGTGTAACTCCTTCCCTGCCAGTGTTATTTTACAGGGATCAGTGCATATTTTTTTTTAGCACTGATCACTGTATTGTGTCACTGGTCCCCCAAAAGGTGTCACTTCGACCCCTTTCACACTGGAAGCGCCCGGCCTTTAGCACTACAGCGGCACTTTTTTTTTTTAAAGCGCCGCAAAAAAGTCCCAATTTGCAGTGCTTTGAAAGCGCTCCCTATTCATTGCAATGGGCAGGGCGATTTGGGAGCATTTACAACGCTCCCAAACCACCCCAACGATGCTGCATTCAAGACTTTCCGTAACGTCCCGCTAGCACACTGCTCTACTCTGAAAAGGCACACTGCAATGAATGGGAGGCGGTTTTCAGAGGCAATTTCTAGTGATAAAGCGCCTGAAAACTGCCTCAGTGTGAAAGTAGCCTTAGTGTTAGATTTCTCCGCCGCAATGTCGCAGATCGCCGCCATTACCAGTATAAAATACATTTTAAATAAAAAGTCCCTAAATCTATCCCGTAGTTTGTAGACACTATAAAACTTTTGTGCAAACCAATCAATATACATTATGTAGCAGAATACATCTTGGCTTAAATTGATGAAGAAATGCATTTTTTTTATTTTGGGATACATATTATAGCAGAAAGTAAAAAACATGGTGGTTTTTTCTCCAAAAATTGTTGGTCTTTGTTTACAGCGCAAAACATAAAAAAAAAACAAAAAAAAAAAAAACCCACAGCAATTTTATTTGGGTACAGCGTCGCACGACCACGAAATTGTCATTTAAAGCGACGCAGTTCCCCATCGCAAAAAACGCGTGAAGTGGATAAAACCTTCCGGGGCTGAAGCGGTTACGGGGATTATTTACTAAAACTGGAGAGTACAAAATTTGGCGCAGTTCTGCATAGAAACTAAATCGGCTACCAGTTTTTTTTCATTTTTTTTTTCCAGATAGAAGCTGACTGGCTTCCATGTACAGATTTTGCACGCTCCAGTTTTAGTAAAATCAACCCCAAAAGTGTCTCTTTAAAAACACAATGAATGTATCGCATTGATGATGGTAACTCTTGTAAGGTCCTTTCACGAGGGGAGGAGTCCGCCTGCTCAGCGGAGAATGTGTTAGCTGACCCCCGCTGAACAGGCGGATAGTTTGTCCACTTATGCACACGGACACATCCCGCTGTCCTTAATGGGCGGTCAGATATAAAAATGGACCCACCTGTCCGTTTACACCTGACTGCCATCTGATCCACCAGACATATGAGGAACAGATTACCATCTGTCAGTTTTTAGTGTCTAGGATCTAATCGGATGTCGGCGGGTGGCAGCGGACAAAGTGAATATCAATTTGTGCAATCTCGGGAAATAAAGTAGTGTATATATTAAATAAATTAAAAGAGAAGTATGGGTTTTCATTTTTTTTTTTTTATTCATACCAACTTCTGTCGATGGAGCATCAGACCAATGCTGCATCTGTCCCCCGCCGTCTCTGCACTGAGAACCAAGCCAACGAACACCGCTGGTGGCTTGGTTCTCACTACTCCCCGAGAGGAAAGCTGCTAACTGTCAGTCAGCATCTCTCCTCTGCTTCTCCACGCTCACTTGAGTGCTGAGCTGTGGAGGAGCGGGAGGGAAGAGGCTCTCAGGGGCTTGCTGAGACTGCCATCAAATCGAGGCAGCTGGCGGATCCAGACCTGGAAGTCGGGATGATGCGCTGATGGCAGCGACGTCAGTGGAGAGCAGACTTTAGAGCGAACGAAAACGAAACGAAATGCACTCCTGTGACAGAGAAGCCCAGCTTAAAAAGCTCAGGCTTGACTTCTCTAATAGCTGCTATCACTAAGGCCGGGTTCACACTGGGGCGACAAACGCTCCGACATTGGGAGCTCATGTCGCATGACGTGTGAAAATCAATGTTTCCCTATGGGAGCCGTCTTAACTGGTCCGACACATGTCGGTCCGACTTTGAGAATGCTCCCTGTACTACTTTGGTCCGACTTTGATCCGACTTCAGCCCATTGACTATCATTGAAGTCGGATCAAAGTCGGACCGCAGTCTTGTATGATCCGACTTTGGCATGAGACTTGTACTGTGCTGCTCTCGAGGGGGAACTCCAGGCCAAATTTTAAAGAAAAAACCGGCATGGGTTCCGCCTCCAGGAGCATACCAGGCCCTTGGGTCTGGTCTGGATTTGAAGAGGAACCCCTACGCCGAAAAAACGGCGTGGGGGTCCCCCCCCCCAAAATCCAAACCAGACCCTTATCCGAGCACACAACCTGGCAGGCCGCAGGGGAAGAGGGATGGGGGGGACGAGAGCGGCCCCCCCTCCTGAACCTTACCAGGCCGCATGCCCTCAACATGGGGGGTTTGGTGCTCTGGGGCAGGGGGGCAACCTGCAGCCCCCCCAAGCCAGAGCACCCTGCCCCCATGTTGATGATGACAGGGCCTCTTCCCGACAACCCTGGCCGTTGGTTGTCGGGGTCTGCGGGCGGGGGGCTTATCGGAATCCGGGAGCCCCCTTTAATAAAGGGGCCCCCGGATCCCAGCCCCCCCACCCTATGTGAATGAGTATGGGGTACATCGTACCCCTACCCATTCACCTGGTAGAAAAAAATTGCAATAAAAAAAACCACACAGCTTTTTAAAGTATTTTATTGCACAGCTCCGGGGGTCTTCTGACTTCGGGGGTCTCCGGTGACGTCGCCGCGCTCGCTGGTTTTCTTCTGCCGGGCCTCCGCTAACTTCTTTTAGCTCTTTTGCTAGCGGAGGCCCGGTCTTCTCCGTCGCCTTCTTCTCCCGCTTCTTTCTTCTGCCGGCCCCTCCACTAACTTCTTTAGCTCTTTTGCTAGTGGAGGGGCCGGTCTTCCCGTCGTTGCCGTCTTCTTCTCTCTTCTCCTCCTCCATGTTGACTCGTCGCTTCCTCTCGCAGTAATGCTAAATCTTCGGTCCGCAGAGATTAATATAGGCTTCTCATGACGTCACAGTCACATGCTCCGGGCCATGTGCCCTGAAAGATGTGACTGACGTCATGAGAAGCCTATATTAATCTCTGCGGACTGAAGATTTAGCATTACTGCGAGAGGAAGCGACGAGTCAACATCGAGGAGGAGAAGAGGGAAGAAGACGCCGACGACGGGAAGCCCGGCCCCTCCACTAGCAAAAGAGCTAAAGAAGTTAGTGGAGGGGCCGGCAGAAAGAAGCGGGAGAAGAACCGGATAGCGGAAGAAGGCGGCGACGGAGAAGACCGGGCCCCGCTAGCGAAAGAGCTAAAAGTTAGCGGAGGCCCGGCAGAAGAAAACCGGAGAGCGCGGCGGCGACACCGGAGACCCCCGAAGTCGGAAGAAGACCCCCGGAGCTGTGCAATAAAATACTTTAAAAAGCTGTGTGGTTTTTTTTATTACAATTTTTTTCCACCAGGTGAATGGGTAGGGGTACGATGTACCCCATACTCATTCACATAGGGTGGGGGGGCTTGGATCCAAGGGCCCCTTTATTAAAGGGGGCTCCCGGATTCCGATAAGCCCCCCACCCGCAGACCCCGACAACCAACGGCCAGGGTTGTCGGGAAGAGGCCCTGTCCTCATCAACATGGGGGCAGGGTGCTCTGGCGTGGGGGCCCGCAGGTTGCCCCCTGCCCCAGAGCACCAAACCCCCCATGTTGAGGGCATGCGGCCTGGTATGGTCCAGGAGGGAGGGGGGCCGCTCTCTCGTCCCCCCCCCCCCCCCTCTTCCCCTGCGGCCTGCCAGTTTGTGTGCTCGGCTAAGGGTCTGGTTTGGATTTTGGGGGGACCCCCACGCCGTTTTTTCGGCATAGGGGCTCCCCTTCAAATCCAGACCAGACCCAAGGGCCTGGTATGCTCTTGGAGGGGGAACCCATGCCGGTTTTTTCTTTAAAATTTGGCCTGGAGTTCCCCCTCAAGATTCATACCAAACACAGTGCCTGCCATTGGCGGGGATCCAAGTCGGATCCCCGTTCATTGAAAGTCGGACATATGTCGGCTTCATGTCGCAGGGCAAAGTCGGATCCAAAGTAGGACAGATGTCGTGTCGCACTAGTGTGAACCCAGCCTGACAAGTGTTCTCGCTTCACTTAAAAAATAATAAAAATAAATAAATTAAAAAAAAGTGCAAATAATCAAAAACAATCAATAAAATGGTACAAGTGTATAAAATAAGGGACATAGCCTGCGTATTGACGTTGCATTGCGGCCATCTTGAGACCCATTGTGTTTGAAATGTGTTTTCAGCTTGCACGGCTTACAGTGCCATATTTGTGAGTTGTATATCTTACCTTTTTATATGTAATTAAATATTTTTTTAAAAAAGGAGAGCACTAGATTCTGCCTTCCTTTTGCATATCCAGATCATCAAACCAAGTAGGATGATCGGGGTTTTACACCATGGGAATAGGCGATTTAAAAAAGGAGGAAAAAGGGATTACCAGCACTACGCCAGCCTTCTCTATTATCCCCATAGGGGAACACTGCCGATTTTATTCAGTTGTGAGGCGAGCAGCCTGTGAAGCCTCGTACACACGGCCGAGAATCTCGTCGTAAAAAACACGTCGTTTTTTTCGACGAGATCCTTGGACAAGAAACTTGTCCCGGCCGAGTGTACACACGCTCATTTCAAAGAACCCGCGTTTTTTTTGAATGGAGCGAACGCGGTGACGTAATTGAATACGACGAGCATGCGCTCGTCACATTCGATGCCGTCGCCGCCATCTTTGTACACCCTATCCTATGCCTAGGAAGCTACCGCGCAGGTTCTCTATTTTCTCGTCGAGATTCTAGTCGGTTTTCTTGACGAGAAAACATACACACGAACGAATTTCTCGGCAAGAAATCTCTGCCAGCAAGTTTTTTGCCGAGAAACTCGGTCTTGTGTACTTTGGATGTTTGCACAGTTGATATATTGATATTTTTTTAATTCACGTCAAATCAGTCACAGATTTTATATATGAACTTTCAGCAATATATATTTTTAGTTACACTTGTACCATTAATTGATAGTTTTTGATTCATAGCGTAGCACTGTTTATTGATTTGCACATGTCAACTGACACCCGCTGCACCATAGAGGGCAACAAATGGTCCGATTGGGTCTGTCAAAAAAACTGATGGAAGGACCTAAATCGGTGTGAAAGGGGCCTTAATAGAGTCAGATATATAAAACCTTTCATAAAAGGAGCATGGAGTCTTTTGAAAGGGTATTAGACAGACTACTCACAACACCTTTAACCAAAGCCTTCTTGCAGGAGCACATATTGGGAAAGACCTAATTAATCTTGAAAACACACACACACACACACACACACACACCTAAAGGTTATGCAACATGCAGGGAAAAAAACATTTCTCTCATTATCATGCAAGGGAGGTCAAAGCCACGATCAATTGGGCATAAATATCACATAAAGAGATGTCTGTACGTGCCTGCATGTTTTTTGAGCTGAACATGGTTATGCTTTCAATTGCCAGACTACAAACAGGAATAAGAGGCCACTTCAAACATTTCAAGACCCATACAATAACCAAATGATTTAAAAAATAGCTAGACATAGCTTGCAGCCATCCCAAGGACAGTGGGAGGGGGAAACCCATATGTACAGAACTACCAATTTGATATGAACTCCAAATGAGCTTTCACATTTAAAAAAGGTAGCTACCTGGAACATGATCAAAGAGTAGGCAATAGTAACCCGCTGGGTATGTAGATGTGCAACCCAATATTTTAAATGGTTCCCCAATTTTTACTCTGCCAATGTTTTCATACGTCAGGCCACTCCACTGAGTAAAATCCTGAATTGTGAGCAATGGAGGGGTATTTATCAACTTTGCCACATAGCATGGCAGTTCAAAGAGCCCTCGTATTTTTCTAGTTTGAAGCTAGATTCATAGAACTACTCTGTCCACTGCCAACAGAACGTTTACTTACCACTTCCTAAAGCAGCATTAAACCCAAAAACATAATATATTGCAGGTTACCAATCATTAGATGTGGTGGCTGCATTAATTTTTTTTTTTTCGGTTCCCCCCCCTCCGTTTTAACCTGGTGATGTGGCTAGTAACACACCTCCTGTATTAGAGTGCCCTTTGGACAGCAGTCAGTCAGTCTGGGGGTGGGGGTAATGAAAGATGGACTAGCAAATGTAGATACACAGTCGCCAAAAGTAGTACAGAAACTACTTTTGGGAATTGGTGCACAGATTTTGACGGTGCCATTACTGGCAAAAGCCGCTCATTTGGCATGCGATTTGACATGTCAAAGCACTGCAATGTAAACCAGGGCTAACACTTTATTCATTTCATTGCACAAACTCAGCTTTGAAGGCGGGTTCCGTATAGCCGAGGTGCATCCATTCACCAAGCCTGCACAAGCTCAGTGCTAGGACAGTAAAGGTAAACAAAGGGTTCCTTACGCTATATGGGGCTGAGCGCATGTGTGAATGAGCCGTAAAAAGAAAAACACTGGGGAAAACGCATGTACCGCAGTTTTTTAAATTTACATTCCCTCCCCCCCCCAAACACCTTACGACAAAATCATAAGGGCTGTAAACCTTTATAGTGTCCACACAATGCTTCTTAAAAATCCATTTGCCTTTTTAAATAATGCCAAATTCAAAGTAAAATGGAACAGAAAACTGAAGAACACAGAACAACAGAAAACAAAAAACAGTTCAATATGTTGTCCACCCAGAGCATATTAAAACAGCTAATGGACTAAACATTTTTCAGAAAAAGAGCACCAGAGGATTTACACATTACTTTTGATATCATAGGATAAGCTGCTCATGGTTTTGTTGTTACATTAGGAAAACAGCTGGTCCATTTGTTATCCAGCTCAGTACTATCCTCGCTCTGCACTACAAGGAAATAAAAAAGAAAAAAGAAAAAGGGAGGTATTACATAAAAAAGACATAGCACCCACTCTACAAAATCAGTTTACAATAAAAAAAAAAGAAAGACAATTGACAGCCTTCGTAAGAATAACATCCCAGCTGGGTCCTGTGCCTCACAAGTTCATTTCTTTGGATGGTCTGTTACGCCTGGATCCAGCCATGCTCACCAGGCACAGGACCCAGCTGGGATGCTTTCCTTGATAAAGGCTGTATATTTCTGGGCCAGACAAGTACTGTATTGTGCAGGCTATAAGGCTTCATGTACGTACACTGTATATTGACACTTTTTTTTCCTACAGGAGTTAAAGTGGTAGTAAACTGTTTTACCACCTATAGGTAAGCATATAATAAGGCTTACCTGTAGGTGCTGTGAAGAGTTCCTAAACTTGCACCGTTTATGAGATATTCATGCAGCCAGTGACGTCACTGGCACATGCGCTCAGATGGTCCAGCATATGCTGGACCTTTAGAGCCTGTGTCCTAAACGGTGATGCCCTCAGCAGTAACAGCGCACCGCTGGAGGGCTTAGTTTTTCTTCAATTGCGGTTTACTACTGCTTTAAAGTGGAGTTCCACCCAAAAATGGAACTTCCACTTTTTGGAATCCCCCCCCTCCTGTGTCACATTTGGCACCTTTCAGGTGGGAGGAGAGAGCAGGTACCTGTGTAATACAGGTATTTTCTCCCACTTCTGGGCATAGATCACCTCAGTGATAGAGGTGACCTATGCCCACTTCCGGCACCTACTCTGTCCTCCCCCGCTGTCTTCTGGGAGAGACAGATCCCAGAAGACCGCAGGGACAAGTGATGCACAGCGCGACTCGCGCATGCGCAGTAGGGAACCAGGAATTAAAGTCACAAGGCTTAATTTCCTGATTCCCTTACCAAGGATGTCGGCAGCAGCCGCCGGGAACCGACTGACAGATCGGCTTCCGACATCGCTCGCGCCCTGGACAGGCAAGTGTCCCTATATTAAAAGCCAGCAGCTGCAGTATTTGTAGCTGCTGGCTTTTAATAAAAAATAAAATTTCAGCAGACCTCCGCTTTAAGTAGCAGCTTAAAAAATAAATAAAAAATTTACGCATTTTTGCATGCGCGTTGCCGCGTCTGCCACGAATGCATGCTATTGCTCAGAATTCTGGCCATTAGCATGCGTTATCGCGGGAACTTGCCTTGCCTTAAAGGCACGTTTAGGTGCTTCAGCGTTTTTGTTCTCAGAAGCTCCTCTCCTGATCAGGACAGGTACATTGCCCCTCTTCCTGTAAACATGTGCATAGACACAATGTAGGTGAACATGGAGGGGCATTCAGAAGCCGGGGGGGGGGGGAGCTCAAACATCAGTAAAAGCAGCATTCTTGAGCTCAAGTACGTTCATGGAGGGATTACCTGTGAATGATTGGCCCTGGATGGAGACTGTCTTACCACTCTATTAAAACGTTTTAAAAATGGAGTTAGGTTTATGTGACGGGTGTCACTTTGGGCAGAGGACTTGTGGAACACAGCTTACCTTAGAGAGGTTGGGAAACTCCTTGTCCAGCTCCCCCGGCCCCTTTTATGTGCAAGTCACCCTTATGTGCACAGGGTGAACAAAAACCCCCATTTGGGTCTGCACTAACCAGAATCCCAGTACAACCACACCCGACTCAGCGTTTAGTGTTACCCCCGTTATCCTGGGGCTTATATACATGGTTTGAGTTGAAAGAATGAAGGTGCCTCTTTCACTTGGAACAGTAATATTTCTGAACTCAAGAAATATATGAAGACAAATGAATTCAACCTTTCAGACTGCAGGAATATTTTTTGAGCTTGGTCTCAGACTGTTGCAGACCATTTACCAGATCGTTTAAGGTGGGGTGGGGGGTTGCCATGTGTTTGTTAAGCGGCTGTATCCCATTGTTCTAATGTTTCTGTCTGCCTTGGGAGCAACCTATTATGGGATGTGGATCAGCTGCTGGGGGGGGCTTGATTTCCCCTGCAGCCCTTCCTAAAAAAGAGCGGTCTGTGTGTCTCCTGTTACTGAATGTAGTATACCCTGCCCTGTGTCATTATGTAAAGAAGGGGGATTGTCCGAGTGTATATTTCTTTGTGCCTGTGTTTGAGTAAACAGTCTTAAGTTTATTACCACCCTACACTGATGTCTCGACAAGTGACTGGGTGGGCCAAGGGATCTTGGATGGTGCTGGTGCCAGGCAAGGGAAGCTTATACTTCCACATTTGCCTAATCTTACTTTTGATTTCCGCTGCATAAATGGGTGGGCCGGGAGGACTTAATTTCCACGCATGCACACAGGAGTCACATCATAAAGCAGGGGCCATAAATGCACGCTGAGCTACACTCATATGGCTCAGTGTAGATGACAGCTGACGGACAGAGCAGTGGCGGCCTGCCTATAGGGGGCGCACACCCCCCCCCCCCCCAAGCTACTTAAAATTCTTTTTTTTTTCCCAAAATACTGACCATTTATGCGGGATTCCAGACACAAAAGGTGTATGGGAAGAATAATTTGATTGCAAAGAATAAGCTCTATTGGCTACCTTTAAAAGTCCTCGGGGCTCTGAGCTCTGCGCCCTGAACACTCCCTGTATAATTTTTCCCTGCCTTGGTGTGCGATTGGCGGGTCCTGTTCCTTCACTTCCGGTTTCTCCGACTCATCCCGGCTGGTCCGAAGGTGGATGGAAGTTGACTTGCTGTGAGTACGAGGAAAGGGGGGGGGGGACTCTGAAATTGATGGGCACAGTTTTACCTAGCAGTAATGATACATAATCACCTGATAATGGCCCTTTACAGTCCTGCATTACCAACAGTTTACTGTGGTTGTATAGTCTATTTTTGTACTTTTACCTACATGTAAGCCTATAATAAAGGCTTACCTGTGGTAAAAAAAAAAAATAATCTCCTAAACCAGGGCTTGACAAATTTGCTTGGAATCTAGGAGCCAGCTAAAAAAGTTAGGAGCCAGGTTTTTTTTTTTTTAACGATCAATGCGTGCAGAAGCGAACGCATACGCAAGTAGCGCCCGCATATGAAAGCAGTGTTTAAACCACACGTGAGGTATCGTCGCGATTGGTAGAGCAAGAGCAATAATTCTAGCCCTAGACCTCCTCTGTAACTCAAAACATTCAACCTGTAGAATTTTTTTAAATGTCGCCTATGGAGATTTTAAAGGGTAAAAGTTTGTCGCCATTCCACGAGCGGACGCAATTTTGAAGCGTGACATGTTGGGTATCAAATTTACTCAGCGTAACATTATCTTTCACAATATAAAAAAAAATTCGGCTAACTTTACTATTGTCTTATTTTTTAATTTAAAAAAGTGTATTTTTTTTTCCCTCAAAAAAGTGGGCTTGTAAGACCGCTGCGCAAATACGATGTGACAGACAGTATTGCAACGACCGCCATTTTATTCTCTAGGGTGTTAGAATAAAAAATATATATAATGTTTGGGGGTGAACTAAGTAAAAGGGAAGGAGATGGGCGGGCAGTGAAACAGGCAAGCATTGCTGGTTGACTTGTCATACCAACGGCCACCACAAGATGGCGCCAGATTACAGAATGAAGCCTAGGCCTGCAGAAGGCCGCAAAGCCGCGGCCTAAATTAATGGCCGGCGCGGCCCGAGGAGATCACGCGATCGCGGAGGGGGGGCGCACGGAAATACAGGCAACCTTAGCTGTGCTGCCCCAGGTGCCAGGTCGCCAATTCTATTCGCATTTGCGACCTGGCGCCCGGGGATTGTCGAGCCCTGTCCTAAACCTTTACGGTTCAGGAGATATTCCCCTCGCAATGAGCCGCTGACTGCAGCAGCGCATGCGCACAGGGGATTCTCGGCTGAAGGCAAGGCAGACGCCGGACCTTGCCGGAAAGAAGTCTCCCGTGCGCATGCGTGGGAGTGACAACATTGCGGCTCCAGCCACACAGTGCTGGAGCCGCAATACCCGGAAGACACAGCGAGGCAACATGTCCGCTACCTCGGCGTGGACTAGGGGAGTTACCAAGGCCTCGTTCTAAGGAAGCATTTCATAATGAGCTAGTATGCAGTGCATACTAGCTCATTATGCCTTTTGCCTTGCTGTTAAAAAAAAAAAAAACGGGGCTATACAACCGCTTTAATTTTGCCATTTGTTTCCGCAGTGTGTTGTCATTCAAAAAAGTTACTGCAACACACAGGATCACAATATAATATAAACTAAAATAGGTTTTTATCCTTCCCTATACACAACACTAGGGCCGAAACTACTAACTGATTATGAAAATTGTAATCGATTCATTTCATCATCAATTAATCGGCCAGTAACATAATGAGGTTAAAAATAAACTAAAATTAACCCTTTATAGTACAAAAAGAGCAAATTGCTACTGTAAATATTACAGTCACTGTCCCACAGTAAAAAAATGAACCCCTTACAGTAGCGATTTGCTCTTTTTTGTACTAATTTTTGTTTTTTTAACCCCATGTTACTAAACATCTCAGGCCTGGGTCACACCTCTGTTTTTTTGTGCTTTTTGCAGAAACACACTACAGTTCATTTACATGGTTTCTATGGGACACGTTCACATCCATGATTTTTTCAGCTGCTGTGTATTTGGAAAGGGCAAGGACCTTTTTCAACTCAAAAACGGTGCTATTTTAGTTTTTTGGTTTAATGTACTTCAATGGAGAAGCTGCAGAAAAGCATGTAATGTGTTTTTGCTGCAATTTGTGTTTTGTAATCTGCCCAACAACAAATTGGCCCAAAAAAAAAAAAATTACCTTTTTTTACGGTTATTAACCGATTAATCGAAACAATAATCGGCCAACTAATCGATTATGAAAATAATCATTAGTTGCAGCCCTACACAACACACACACACACACACGGAAGTACCCTGAAAAATTGCAGTGCACTGCCTAGGCACCCTTTGCCAACAGCCTCATAGCTGTACATGTACTAGGGCCGAAACAACTAATTGATTAATGGGGTTAAAAAAATAAAATAAAGAATTAGCCCTTTATAGTACAAAAAGAGCTAATAATCGCTACTGTAAATATTACTTTCACTGTTCCACAGTAAAAAAAAAATGAACCCCTTACAGCAGCGATTATTTGCTCTTCTTGTACTATAAAAGGGGTAATTGTATTTTTTTTTAACTCCATTACATTACTAAACGTCTTAGGCCTGGTTCACACCTATGCGTTTTTTGCAGAAACGCACTACAGTTCATTTACATGGTTTCCTATGGAACACTTTCACATCATCTATGCTTTTTTTAGCTGCTGCGTATTTAGAAAGGGTCAAGGACTTTTTTCAATGCAAAACTGTGCTTTTTTTGGTTCAATATACTTCAGTGGAGAAGCATGTAATGCGTTTTTGCAGCAATTTGTGTTTTTTAATCTGCCCAACAACAAATTGGCCAAAAAAAAAAAAAAAACATCAAAAAATAAAATTGCAAAAATCGCAGCAAAATTGATTGCGCAAAAATCAAAAAAACGCACTGCAAAACACACTGCAGAAACAGATCAAAAGCAAACAGCATAGGTGTGTACGGAGCCTTATGCTGGCCACACGGATCAATTTTCAAAAAATCTTTGCACATTCGCTGAAAGAATGTTTGAAATTTTCACTTGCTTTTAACATTCAGTTTTAAAATTAATGTAATTTGTGAACGAAAACCACATACACTGTCTGAGAATTCCTTTCACCAATAAGTTTTCTATTATTTCTACTAATGATAGCTGATGAGATTTATCAGATTCACCCTCTAATAGTATATACAGTATATCTAATCTGTCAGTTATTCTCATAGTGGATTAGAGATTTTTCTCCCTAACCATATAGTTGGTTATTTATATTTGAGATATATTTGAGAATAAATTGCCTTTTTTTTATTTATTTTTTTAAACTTTACATATTAAACTAAATTATACACCACACTTTTAAAAAGGCAATTAACCACTTCCATACCGGGCCATTGTAAAATGACGCCGGCAGGAACACTCTCTCCGTCCGGGTGGACGTCATATGACATCCTGGGTTTGAGGGGGGGATATCTGAATGATGCCTGCAGCTAGAGGCATCATTCAGATATCCTTGTCTTCGGCCGGCGATTCTGCACACCATAAGAATGATCATAGCGGCGGTTCCACCGCTTGATCGTTCTTATAGGCGGCGGGAGTGGACATCCCCCCTCCCTCCCGCCACCATCCGGTGCTTCTCCGGGCTCTCCCGTGCGATCGGGGGCCCAGAGAAAGAATCGTCCGGCGCCGGTGGTCACATGAAGAGGAGCATAGAGATGACTGGTGACCAGATGGTCACCAGTCATCTCTATGACCGGAGGCCCGGGCGTGATGTGATGACGTCACGCCCGGGACCTCATAAGTTAAAGCCGCCATTGCGGCTAGTAAGCACGAGATTGGTGAATTTTTTTTCACAATCTCATGCTTTCCAGCCTGGAGGAGAGATGTGGGGTCTTATTGACCCCGCATCTCTCCATAAAGAGGACCTGTCACACACATTCCTATTACAAGGGATGTTTACATTCCTTGTAATAGGAATAAAAGTGATCAAAAATTACAAATAAAAAAAAAGTGTAAAAAAAATTAATTCAAAATAAATTAAAAAACGTCCCTGTCCCCAATAGCTCGCGCGCAGAGGGAACGCACACGCAAGTCCCGCCCACATATGTAAACGCCGTTCAAACCACATATGTGAGGTATCGGCGCGTGCGTGCAACAAGTCTAGCACTAGACCTCCTCTGCAACTCTAATGCCGCGTACACACGATCATTATTCACGGCGGTTAAAAAACCGCCGTGAATAATGTCATTAAAAAACGAGGGAACAGCTTGTTCCATACACACACGGTCGTTTTTCACGTCGCTTTTTCTCTTGTCGAGAAAAACGACCGTCTGTGGGCTCCGTGGCAGTGTTTCCCTATGGGAAACACTGCCGCGGAAAACATGTAAAAAAAAAGACGAGAAAAATTAGAACATGGGAAAAATTTTGTTTTTCTCGACGAGAAAAACGGCCGTGTGTACGCGGCATAACCTGTAAAAATGTTCAAAGTGTCGCCTATGGAGATTTTTAAGTACCGAAGTTTGGCACCATTCCATGAGTGTGCGCAATTTTAAAGCGTGACATGTTAGGTATCTATTTACTCGGCGTAACATAAGCTTTCATATATATTTTACAAAAAAATTTGGCCAACTTTACCGTTTTGTTATTTTTTAATTCATGAAACCATTTTTTTGCCAAAAAAAAGGTGTTTCAAAAAAGGATTGCGCAAATACAGTGCAAGATTAAAAAGTTGCAACGACCGTCATTTTAGTGCCTACGGTGTCTGCTAAAAAAAAATAAAAAAACATATATAAATGTTTGGGGGTTCGGAGTAATTTTCTAGCAAAAGAACGATGATTTGTACATGTAGGAGAGAAGTGCCAGAATAGGCCCAGTATGGAAGTGGTATAAAAAGCCCTGTATGGAAAGGGTTAACCAATTAAATCGAAACAACTAATCGATTATGAAAATAATCGTTAGTTGCAGCCCTAATATGTACACTGTAAAATCTCAGGCATTGCTGCCTCTGTTAGTCTCACTAGATGAGATTTGGTGAGGTCACCACTATGTTGCTTTTGTCAGCATTTTTTGGGCACAGCTTCTACAGATAAGTTTCTCTTTAAAACAAGGTTGTGTGAAGCTGTACTTTTCCTTCAAGTACAAACATGACTGATAATTAAGAGGTGTTCAAATCAATGATCAATTGCCCAGACAACAGTAAAAGTTGCTGGTGTTCATATAACGTGTTCAGTCAAGTATCATGAAACAAAAAGCTTGAGTTCGGAGAGGATATTAAAAATGGGAATGCAAAAAAGCAAACAAGCACCAATTAATAAAAAAGGGAAGTAACAACTAAAAGAACAAAATTTCCCTTTGTAATGAGTTCCAACAAAAAGTGGTTCCAGTGCATGGCTTGACATTCAGTTTGTGCTGTGGATGGCCTGTGAATAACATCTTGCGTAAAGTTTAAAGTGAACCTGTCAGACTAGAATTATAGGAGCTGCCATTAAGGACTGTTTTATGAAGGTGCAGTACTGTAGCCATTATTCTTATCCTTGCTTCATGACGTACTTCATCATTGACCTGGAAAAGCAAGTAGCAAGTTTCCTCACACATGCTTCGCTAAGCAGAGAAGCCAGGATCAAAATGACAGCCCAGAGCCTGCGCCACCCAAAAATAAAAATTAGCATCCCTATTTCTGCCCAGACAGGCTAATTTTCAAACAGTCAAACTTTCTCCCTCCAAAATGCAAACTAAAATACTTCCATTTTAGATGAACTAGATCAGGGGTCTCCAAACTGCAGCCTGAGGGCCAAATGCAGCTAGGGTGACCACATTTCCAAACTACCATTCAGGGACACCCTCCCTTCCCAAAAATCAGCTTGTGCTGTAACGAATCACAGCACAGTGATTGGACACAAGAGGCGGAATCTATGATTCCTCCAATTACAAGCAGGGGGCGGGATTGTGCTCCTCCAGGCCTTCCCAGCCAGGACAAGTACTGTCAGTGAGTAAAGCGGTGATGTGGCTGCTTTTCTTGGGGGCATCAGATTGGCCCGGGGGGGGGGGGGGGTGTCTGTGTCAGTTTCATTCCGGGACACTGTATTGTCCTGGAATGAATGTGCCCGGGACAGACCTGCAAAATGCGGGCAATCCGGAGCATGTGGTCACCCTATATGCAGCCCTTTGCTAGCCCTTCCCTTCATCTGGCCCTTGCGGCATGATTCCTGCCACCGACACCAAAAATGGAGCACTACAGTATTTTTTCTATTGTATATTCAAATAATGGAGCACTACTCCCCTGCTGACCACCAACACTGAGGCCAAGTTTATGTTCACAGATGCTGGGCCCAGGGCATTTTCTACCCCTTTTGACAAACAATCTGCACCCCCCCCCCCCCCCCAAGTCTGAAGGGCAGTAAACTGGCCCTTTGTTTGAAAAGTCTGGAGACCCCTGATCTAGATGCTTAGTATCTACAATCAGTGTTGTTGCTACATTTGCATTCTACAGTATAGGTTTAATATGCAGTTGCCAACATTGTAAAAAAAAAAAAATATAGGGACAATTTGTCTGTAGGCGGAGTCTTATTATAATTAGGGGGCATTTTAAGGCGTGGTGTAGAGGGAAAAACCATGCCGTGGCGAAAAATGGGTGTGGTTTAAAGTAGTGGTTGTGGCTTAAATGGGGCGTGGCCCGAGTCTGAGATTAACGAGTGATGGAGGGAGAAAGAAATAGGGATGAAAGGAAGGAACTAAAAGAGGGATAGCAGGCCCAGATCCTACACTAAAAACAGAAATGTGTATTCTATAAAAGTTTAACAAAATAAGCAGATAAAGATACTCCAAACACCTGGTGTCAGGCGCTTCAATCATCCCGGCACCATGGTTGTTATGGTGTCAGGATGATTGAAGCGCATTATTTCTATTACATCGTAATGTAAAATGAAATAGTTCAACTCACCATAATGCAGAATCAGTGGGAGCCCTGAGTGTGTCACTTGCCACATTGCCTGCCACCAGATGCCATCAGGCGTCCCCAGCGGAGTGCCTCCTTACATCAGGCATCCCCAGTGCAGTAGACTCCCTTGGCTCTGCCTATCACAGACCGGCAGCAGGCCAAGGGGCGGAGAGTTGGCGGCAGCTCCATGCACGAGGGTCTCGTTACCCTGTGTTCAGTGAAGAGAGGGGAGGGGGAGGGGCCTCCGATCCGTGCAGCTAACCAGCTTCAGTGTACAAGAGAATTGTCTACTTGTACACTGAACAGAGAGGCCGATTGGCTGCACAGATCGGAGGCCCCTCCCCTCTCAACACAAGGGGAAAGAACCTGCTACCCCCGAAAGACCTCGCGGCGGCAGACATTTTTTGTAGCCAGAAACAGCTGCGGTACCAAAAACGACTTCCTGGGGCAAAATCCTGGGATTTTAATCGGGGCGAGGGTCCAAAAATTGGGACTGTTGGCAAGTATGACTTGCATGCAACTACAGTATATAAAATTTCCCTTTCAAATACCGTATTTAAAATCGGCATATAAACACGCACCCTAACTTTAAGAGGGAAGTTTCAGGAAAAAAAAAAAAAAAAAAAAAAAATAGGATTTTTGTACTCACCGTAAAATCCGTTTCTCGGACGTCCATGGACTGACACAGCCTCTTCATACTTGACAAGTGGGTTTATGTCCCTGCTCATAGGAGAAGACTAGGCAGAATGTTAGATGTTGCAACATACATTCCAAAACCAGAGCTGAACAGACCCGCCCAGGGGGAGATCCCTGCGGACATAACTCTTCTACCTGCAGCCAGCAGCCTTCAGTTTGTAACAAAGCAGTACAAACCTTAAAAAGGGAGGGTGGGTGCTGTGTCAATCCATGGATGTCAGAGAAACTGATTTTACGGTGAGCACAAAAATCCTATTTTCTCTTATGCCGCGTACACACGATCATTTTTCCCGTCGGGAAAAATGACATTTTTTTTTTTCGCCGAGAAAAACGATCGTCTGTGGGCTTTATGCCGTTTTTCTCGTTGAGAAAAACGGCAGGAAAAACGACGAGAAAAATTAGAACATGTTCTAAATTTTCTCATCGTTTTTTCCATCATTTTTTTCCGCGGCAGTTTTCCCATAGGGAGACACTGCCGCGGAGCCCACAGACGGTCGTTTCTCTCGTCAAAGAAAAAAATGACGGGAAAAACGGTCGTGTGTGGGGGAACATGCCGTTCCCTCGTTTTTCATTTTTTTTCATGCCGTGATTCACGGCGGTGTTTTCACCGCCGTGAATCACGATCGTGTGTACGCGGCATTACCGTCCATGGACGGACACAGCCTCTTCATTCTTGACAAGTGGGACATCCCAAAGCAGTGTCAAAGAAGAGGGGTGGGAGCAGTATTAAGGAAAAAACAAACTTCACTCCAAACAAGCAGAGCTCCTCAACGGAGGAGTTGCAACTTTAAAACAGCCGCCTGCAACACCTTGCGGCGAAGGAAGCATCAGAAGATGCAGCCACATCAACCTTGTAAAGCTTAGAAAAAAGGTATGTGCGGACGACCAGGTCGCCGCCTTGCACACTTGTGCAACCAATTGCCCTGGTGGAATGCGCCGTACCCAGAAAGGGAGGCGCCCGCCCCTTAAGGGCATAGGCCTGTATGACGGTCTGCCTGATCCATCTAGAAATGGTGGCAGGCGACACCGCTTGGCCCTGTTGTGGACCAGACACAGACACAAACATTGATTCAGACTAGCGAATGGGAGCAGTAACAGACAGGTACACCCGCAAGGCACGCACCACGGCTAGCGCAAACTCTCTGGGATGCGAAGGATGAGGACACAAGAACAAAGTCCTCATTAAGGTGAAAGGCCAAGACCACCTTCGGGAGAAAAGAAGGTCGCGGACGCAACACAGCCTTATCCTTATGGATGACCAAGAAGCGTCGGTTTGCAAGACAATGCCGCCAACTCAGACACCAGTCTGACAGAAGTAATGGCTACCAGGAAAGCCACCTTCTGAGACAAGGTTAAGAGAGGGATATCTCTGATGTTTTCAAAAGGGAGGTTCTTGAAGAATCGAGAGCACCAAATTCAGGTCCCAAGGAGGGAGCGGAGGTGCTAATCAAGGAATGGCCCGCTAGCGGTTATTGAGAGAAGACAGCCAAGGCTGAAATCTGACCCTTGATGGTACTTAGAGCCAGCTTTTTGGTCACACCACGCTGTAAGAACAGCAGAATCCTGAGAACGGAATACGTCCGTGGACGCCAATCCAGCTCCTCGCACAGAGCGATGTAAGCCCTCCAGGTACGGTGATAGATCTTTCTGGAGGATCATTTCCATGCCCTCAGCATGGTCGAGATGACCGAATCCGAGAGACCTCGGCCCCTGGCTTTCAATAGCCATGCTGTTAAAGCCAGGGACTGTAAAGCAGGATGAAGTATGGGACCTTGAGACAAAAGGTCCTCCCTCATTGGCAGTCGCCAAGGAACGTCCGCGATGAGGCGCACAAGATCGGCGTACCAATGATGCCGTGGCCAATCCGAAGCAATGAGGATCACCGGAATCCCCTCGGCCTCCACCCTGCGAAGCAGGCGAGGAAGCAACTGCAGCGGAGGGTAAGCATATATCAGGCGATACTGATCCCACGGGGCAACCAATGCGTCAGGCGTCTGCCCAGGGGTCCCTGGACCTGGCCACAAACCTCGACACCTTGCGATTGAGAGGCCAACCGGTCCACATCCAGCATGCCCCATCGCCGGCAAAGGAGTTGAAACACCTCCGGATGCAAGGACCATTCTCCCTGGTCCAACGTCTGGGGGCTCAGATAGACAACTGGCAGGTGGACTATTCCCGGAATGTAAATGGCCGACAGAGCCGGCACGCTTCTTTCCGCCCACCTTAGGATGTGGCCGACCTCGGATGCCGCAGCTGAGCTCCGAGTTCCCCCCTGATGGTTGACATAAGCCACCACTGTTGCGTTATCCGACTGGATCCTGACCGAGTGGCCCTGTAGCCTCTCCGACCACGAGGAGAGACAGTCTGATTGCCCGAAGTTCCAGAACATTGATCGGTAGACGGATTCGGCCAGAGACCAAAGTCCTTGGGCTGACAGGACTCCCCAAACTCCACCCCAGCCCGTAAGGCTGGCGTCCGTCGTGATCACCGTCCACTGGATAGGAAGAAACGACTTCCTGGACCGAAGTGACGGTGATCTCAACCACCACGTCAGGGACGCCTTGACCTGGTGGCTCACCTGGATCTGATGATCCAGTGACGATGGGGACTTGTCCCAGGTGGACAGGATCTTTTTCTGTAAGGCCCGAGTGTGATTGGGCATACGGAACGGCCTCGAAGAAGGCCACAATGAGACCCAGGACCCTCATGCAGAAACGGATTGACAACCATTTTCGGGACGTCAGAACCCGAACCGCAGATTGAAGAGTCTAACTTCTCCAAGGGAAGGAATACCTTTGCTGCCAAGGAGTCCAGGATCAAACCTAGATACTCCAGACACTGAGTCGGAACCAGGACCGACTTCTGAGTGTTCAGTAGCCAACCGAAGTCCCGGAGGGTCTGACTGACTATCATCACATTTTCTTCTAATTCTGAGCCAGTGTCTGCTCTCAGAAGATCGTCCAGATAGCCCACGATAGAAATGCCTCGCTGTCTCAGCAAAGCCAGAAATCGGGGCAAGGACCTTCGTGAAAACCCGCGGTGCCGACGCTAAGCCGAAGGGAAGGGCTACAAATTGATAGTAGACTTCCCCGATCGCAAAACGCAGGAACGTCTGGTGACTTGCGCAGATTAAAACATGCAAGTAGGCGTCTTTGATGTCCAAGGACGCCAGAAAGTCCCCAGGATGGAGCGCAGTAATCACCGAATAGATTCCATGCGGAATTTTTGAACCTTCACAAAGGCATTTAAAGGCCTTGAGGTCCAGGATTGGACGTACTCCGTCCTTCTTTGGGACCACAAACAGATTAGAATAAAAACCCTGAAACCTCTCCTGTGACGGTACCAGCACAATTACTCCGAACCTGAGCAGGTCCTGCACTGCCCCTAAGAGGGCCGCCCGACGCGCTGGAAGGAGAGGGAGATTTGAGGGAAAGAATCAGTTGTTTGGAGGCCAGGAGCGGAACTCTATCCTGTATCCCGAGGTGACCACCTCACACACCCACCGGTCGGAGATCCGGGAGGCCCACCGATCCGTGAACCTGTGAAGATGTCCCCCCCACCCCCGAGTCGGGCGGGGGCAAGACTTCTTGCGGTGGCGGGCTTGGTAGCCGGCTTGTTCGGCTCACGCACCCAGGGACGCTTCTGTCCACCAGCTGCATTCTTGTCAGTCTGGGAGGTTTTACCCGAGGGCTCATTCTAACGAAAAAAACTTTTTTTGTGCTAGAAAGGAGGGGCCCGGCTTATGACGGGGCTCCTAACCCTTAGTAGTCTGAGGTAGGAGGGTGCTCTTACCCCCCCCCCTGTGACATCCTTAATAATGTCATCCAGGGCAGCACCAAACAGCCTACTGCACTTAAAGGGCAAATCAGTCAGGAGCTTCTTAAAAGGCCAGATCAACAGACCAGAATTTTAACCAGATAAGACAACGCAACACCACTGCAAACACCGAGACTGTAGAAATTAAGGGTGCAGCGTCCAAAGTGGCATCGCACACATACACTAGACCCTGCACCATTTGGTGGGCTAGTGCAATGGTTTCTGGAGGAAGATTATGCTCCTGCACGGTCGGGCAAAATCTTTGCCCATTCCGTGAGTGTCTGACACACTATGGTCGCCGCTACAATAGGACGCAAGGCAGATCCCAGCAAGGCGAACATAGCTCTGCTCACCACTTCTGACCTCCTGTCAGTGGGGTCCTTAAAAGGCAGGAGTCCCCTCCATCGGGAGAGTTGTGGCTTTATTCAAACCACTTGAGAGACCCATTTTTTTAACCAGGGCCTCAAAGGGGTAAAAGACAGACGCTGCGGGAGCGCAAAAGTCTTCTGTGGCTTTTCCCAAACCTGATCTATGAACCGGTCAAAGAAAGGCATGCAAGGGAAAAAAAAAAAAAAAAAAAAAAAAAAAAAAAACACCCCTTTAGAAGGCTTGGCTTTAAAAGAACCAAAAAAGGAGACAGCTTCCACCTGAGGTTACTCAGCATCCAGCTTGAGAGTGTCCCTCGCATCAATGAGTTCACTTACAAGTGCCCTGTCATTTACTGACTCAGAGCAGGAGTCTTCCTCACAAGGAATGTCCTGTTCAAAAACATCAAAAAATTCAGAGCTAGGGTCCTGAGCGGCAGCCAGGTCCATATCTGAATCAGAGCACTCCCCTACTGGAGATTGTGTGGGGAGAGGGCGCTTTATAGCTCCCTTGCGCTCACACACCGCTTCCATCCTGAGAAGAAATTATTCCAGGACTGCCGACAACTGGTCCATGGGGACCGCAGGTGCTTGAGCACTGCCTGTTGCCTCTGACATGAATGGGGAAGCAGGTGAACCAGACGCCATAACTTGCCACTCTCTGGGACTTGCAATAAAAGAAAAGCCCACCCTCTGGCTGCGCTGACTGCGGGGGGTTACCCAGGGGACTCACCAACCCGGTTAGGACCGCTCGGTTCCGCTGCTATAGATGCGCGAGTGAGCAGTGAGAGGAGAATCGCGCTGTTCCAGCAGCGATAGAGGCCAAACAGTATACAAAAGTGTGCGGCTCCAAGAAAATGGCCGCCGCATCGCAACTGCGCCACAGAATCCACGGCAAGATGGCCGCCATGCGCACCAATGTAAAAAACATATAAAGTGACAAAAAAAAAAAAAAAAACACGCACATGGCGCCGAACAGGCCCAAAAAACAGAACATCCCCAGCTCCACGCGGACACCCATGAGCCCCCCACCCGGGACAGAGCGACCCCCAGACAGCCCAGCGCAAGGTGACAGAGCAACAAACAAGGGGGGAGACAGGGAAAATCCCCCATACAGAGGAACACACAGCATGTACTCACCTGCGGAGGCAGGAGATACTACTTACCCGTCCCAGACTGACCCACTGGTGTGTTCCTGACAGACCCATCACAGTTCGGTACCGAGTAGCTGTCGGCCCGGTCCACCGCGAAAGACACAGGACTGTTCAATCTTATGCGGACAACGGAGCATAAAAGCCCACCGGCCACCCCTGGAGTCATGGGGCATGTCGTGAACTGAGTCTCACGCCGAAGCGAGGATCAGCACGCTCGATGGTCGGACAGGGAAGACTACGAGGATATCTTGTGCCCAGC